>OX638370.1:65005178-65159835 GCA_951812925.1 Calliopum simillimum | reverse complement strand
ATAAAAAATTATAAACAATTATAAGATCGCTCTAAGACCTCCTACGTAGCAGGTATTAAAAGTCGTATTCATAAAGACGGAAAAGAGCTTTCTAAATGCTACCAGAATACCAAAACATCTTCGTTACTACTTTCGTAGCAGTGAAGACTGTGGTGAGCTGTTTGACAGCTCTAATCCTGTCGCCAGAATAGCCCTATAAACCTCTGCCTGAAAGACAGTACAGTAGTTGGTTGTCTGTACAATTTTGTTAGTTCTTTATACTCGGAAAAATTTCCTGTTCCAGTACCTATATCCAATTTTGACCGATCTGTGTACATTTTAAAGAACGTATATAAAATAGCCCAACTATACCTTTTAGGTAATACTACCTGTAAGCTTGTTAGGAAAAGAAGGTGTGGTAGGAGGTAGTCTGTACATCATTACATCACAATTTATAAATTGGTGTAAAATGATATTATGACCAAAAGGTTTTAATTACCAGAAACCTAAACAAATCATGTCGGCAAATTTGCTTTTTGGCAGTGGCACCACACTTTAGAAATCTCACGGCACACTAAAGTGCCGCGGCACATAGGTTGAGAAGCACTGATCTACACAGTAAAAAGTTTGGGGATAAAGTATAAACTTATTCATACTATTTGTTTTTATAAAGTTATATGTTCCATTTTTTTATATAATTTATACAATTCTTATAAATTACAATCTTCTTACCGAAATTGTATAATTACTAAACCAAAATTGTTGTGAACTATAAATTTTACACCAAAATTGTTATGAACCATAAATTTTATACCAAATTTGTATAAAATTAGAAAAAGCTTTTGACAAAACGTCAAAACGTTCCGTCATCGAATACACACAAATTTCAGGATTTGTAGAAAAATTATTTTTCGCGTCAGTTTGGAGTGAAAATTGTTAAAAATAAATAGCTTAAAAGTAACCCAGTGTTAGAAGAAATAATTTACTTACTTATTATGAGTCAAATAATAAGTATTGCAATATGTACATCTTGTGTTTGCGTAAACGCTCTCATTTGTCGTACGCTCTCTTTGTGTTATGAGGGTTGTTTTGTATTTCGTCATAATGAGAAGATTTCACTTGATTAAAAGTATTTAAGTCTAGTTTAAAAAAAAAATGCTCAACCCAAGTTATAAAAGAAAAGGGAAAGAGTGTATTTTTTTTTTTTTGCCTTTCATCGCAAATTTTTAATGCATGCTTGCAGCCAGTACGCTACATGCGCCGATCATCGCCATCACCACCAATATTGTTATCGGCACCATCAGTGGCCAACCACCAAGAGAGTGTTTAGCAGCACATCAACGTGTCCATTAGCATGTTTAGAAGCATATTTGCGTATTAAGCAGAACATCTCCTTTCCCAAAAAGAACAGCGACTCGGAAGTTAAAGGTATTTCGCATTTCACCTTCGCATATAAATAGGTATTTAAGTTGAAAACAATAAAATGTTGGCTCCCACCAAACTGTCAACGATAGCGGAATATTCTCAAAAAAAAAAAAACGGAAGCTTAAGTTTACTTAATAAGTTTGTTATATTAAACTTTGAGTCTGAAGAAAAAATATGTAGAAAATTTGGAAAATAGCTTTAAGTGAAACCGACATGGAAGTCACACAACACAATATATCGGATGAGTGTTACCAAATATGATAAATTAGATTGAAGAATCAAAATCATTGGTTCTACTAGAACAGGTTACAGATACACTAAAAAAAACTTAAGGATATTAAAGGAAAACTGATTCACTTTGATAAATTCTCGTTTTTCTACTAACGCAATCAGATAAAATTTTATTCTTATTTAAATTTTATATAATTAAATTTCATAGTACATAATCTTATGTGTTATAATAGATTTTATAATATAATTATAATTTTTAACTTTCCTGTAATCAAGATCAAGATAAGTGTTAGCCAAAATTTCAACGAAATATTTTCTCTGCAGTTAAATAGACAGGAAAGGCAATATTGTGTTCAGAAGCAGATAGAAGAAATTATAAACTAAGTATAAATTGTAGATATCTCATTCTTATGGTTTTTAGTGTAGTACAACTTTAAAAGTTTACAATTGTTTATGAGTATCAGTGATTTTAATATTTTAACTTCTTAAAGGTTGTTTTTATGTTTTAAGTATTAAAGAGTAAATTAAAATTACAAAAAAAAAAAAAAAAACTACCTTCTCAATAACTAATAAAACCTATAAAAAAATGTTAAAATGCACCTGCATAAAGTAGAACGTTCACTTGACTTTTCCGAAGTATGGAATCTATAAACTCCATTATCCGTTAGAAATTGTTTCCATTAACAAAATTTACACTTTTTTTACTTAAGCCATTTTCTCATAACAAAATGATAATGTAATTGAAAAAAAAAAACAAAATGTACATAACCATACTAGTATGCTTTAAGGATTTATGTAATTGAAAATAATTTAAGTTATGAAATTTGTTTCTCTTAAAATTAATATATTTAATTGTCGTAAGTTGAATAAGATTTTTTTACTAGTTATGGAAATTATTGTGCTTAAATAGATTAGATCATATGGGCCTAATATGAATTTTATATAAAATGGTTCAAAATACTTTCATATGAACTTCTATATAAATTTTGTACAAAAAAAAGTATAAAAGATTTTTATACAGTGATACTATAAAATTTAAACCAAAGTAGTTTAAATTGTGTTAATACTTTATTTGTATACATTTTATACGAACAAGCAAAAACGGTTGGTATACCAAATTGAAGCATAGATTTTATACCAAGTTTGGTGTGGATCTGTATTCATTCCAATTTGATTTGAGTTTTACACGCAAACTTTTTTCTGAGTACTTTATTTTGATATAGATCAAGTAAATTACACTAGACAACAGCCAAAATGTAACATTTTGCAAACCATATTTTTAATCTAATTTAAGGTCGCTGAGTACGAAAATCGCATTTTTACGTAGATGGTGCCACTCCCACAGACAGAGCTGCATGAATGAACTTGTTACCAATAGAACAGTAAGGATATGTTCATTGTTGGGTGTGGTACCGCTCATTTTTTCAACAAATGTTATTTGACTCACTGCCCCTTATATATATACCAAAACTCATCACTATGGCTCAAAAAGTTTCGGAGATATGATAAGTTTTATATTTGTAGGGCGTGGCACCGCCTACTTTTTCAGTGGGTGTTATTTCCTTCTGTGCCTATTAGAAATATGCCGCATCTTATCTATCTGCGTGGCGATATATAACATTGATTTTGTTTTGTTGGTGTTTTCTAAATTTGAAAAGCTGAGGTCTTTTTCTAAGTATCCGAAAAGGAATATCCGTACATGAGTTCTGATTGGAGTTCAGGATAAGGCTAAAAGAGTTCTAAAATTTTCCAGAACTATTCCGAACGGACCCAGAACTCTAAAAAAATTTTTGCTTTTCGAAAATTCCGGAGCCAACTTTACATGAGTGTGCTACAAAAATATTGTACGGTAAATTTTAGTAAGGGTTACCAATAATCATTTCCTTTGAATCAGTCATACTACTTATTTTTTATTAAAGTTTAAACGGAGAGGCAATCATTTTTAATAGTTTACCCAGAGCACGTCGAGCCTCGACGATTAAAATGAAATGTACAGATGTTTCGGAAAAATGTTACTAGGATTTTCTTTAGAACCTTTCGAGCACTATCCAGATCTCTAATCAGAACTTTCTTTTATTGGAAGAAATTTTTTATAAACAATTTAGAAAAAGAAATATAAACAACTTCATCTGAGCTCAAAATGCTATCAGAACTAATCTACGTGAAAAACACGGCGCTGAGCAAAAAACGGTACACTTCCGATTTTTGGTCCAATATCACAAAACTATTTCGAATTTTGTGAAAGAACTTTTTCATTAAAACTAATTAAGTTATTCAAAAATTTTGATAAAAAATATACAAAAAAAAATTCAAGTAATGATTTTTTTATTTCAACCCCTGCTGAGGACAAGATAAATCATAAAATATAATTTGTATTTAATTAATTATATACATATACATTTTATTTTGATTTATTTTAAAGCTGGGGACTAACAACTTACACCACTGGTAATGTCATAAAAATTGTATAGAAATATAGACGGAATAGATACTTTTTCCAAACTTCACCACAATTCTACTTGGTGGAAATTGAAATAGGAATATGTATTTATTTCATAAACTAAAAAAAAAAAATGCATTTATAAAAACTTACCGTTAAGACTATTTTGATTTCATACTTTCAACTTAGAAATCGTATAAAAATGCGGCTTACGCTGTTGTATCTTCTTTTTTTATTGATTCGAAAATAAATTGGTGTTTTGTTTATAACAATTTTGTTTTTTTTTATTTTTTTATTTTATGCTGCTTTGTTTTTTCTGCAGGAAGCTTGTTTAAGTTTTGTCCTTATCAGTTGCAATTATTTAAACATTTTGAATGTAAAGGGTGTAATGTTGTTTGATATTAATTAAAATAAGTTTTTTTTCATTCTCAATCATATGCCGCTTCTCTTACTTGCGCTACCAAGAATATTCGCAACACAAAAGTTTTTAATACTTTTAAGTGGTGGACTTCACTGATCTAACTATTGCAACAAACTCAACTCAATTTAAAATAATAAAAATGCATTTCGGTTTTTGCTTTTTCATTGATTTTCTGCAAGTGAAAGAAAGGATAATATAAAATTTGAGTAAACAAGATACTTATGACCAGCATTCCACCTAAAAAACGAACAAATTTTTCGCGGTTTAAGTAGATACTTCGCGTCAAAATCATTTAAATCAGGAAAACTATCGAGAAAGGTTTGAGAAAAATAATATTTTGGGAAGATAAACGAACTTGAAAAAAATTTAACATAATAAATCACTTTTGCTTATGCATAGTTGTAGTGTACTTTTTATTTGTCGCTACAATATAATAGCTTAGTGGGTGAACATTTTGAGTAAACATTTTGTATTTTTTAGATAATCAGGTTTAAAGTTAATAGCATGTCCGTCACGTTATTAAAATGTTCATCCACTCAGCTCTTGAAATGTTATCGTTAATGAGAGTCGTTATCGATAATTTTATCCGCATTTATTTTGAGAAAATTTTCGTTACCGATTTTTAAGCAAGATAATTCTTGGCTAGGATCATGAAGATATTTTTTCAGTTAATGTTCAAACATTTTAATATGTGCATTAGGCCGGGTCAATTTTTTCGGGAGGCAAAAAATTTGCAAAGAATATAGCAACAAAAAAATCTATGAAAAACTTTGCCCAAGAAACCATGGGTCTTAAATTCATATCGAGCCGCCGTAAATTGGGTTGATGTTTGGATGCAGTACTCTAAATTACATTACAAAAAAAGAAAAAATTCAAATCTTTTTACGTTTGTTTTTATTGTATTTTAAAGTACTACATCAAAACTTCAACGCAATTTACGGCGCCTCGATATTGATGTTAGACCCATGGTATATTGGGCAAAGTTTTTAATAATAACATGTGTTCTATTATTTACATTCATTAGGCTGCTTCAAATTTTTGTTTGCTTTCAAACAGGTTAAATAGTTCCAAGAATAGAAAAAAATATCCTCCTATTTGGTTTTAGTATAACTTGTACGGTAAAAAGTGTTTTTCTGAACAGTTTTGAATATATCTCTGTTTGTTTTTTTATTATAAAAAACTTAAATGAAACAAAAAACAAAAATTTGAAGCAGTCTTATATACATACAGTGTCAGCCAAAACCTAAGCACCCCCTAAGGAAATTTTTTCTAATATCAAATTGTTTTTAAGAAAACGACCTTATTGAGTTAGTTTGTGTGTTTTTTTTATTTATTTATACGTTTATTATTGACAAACAAAAACTTCAAAAATTCAGAGTTTTATAAATTAAGAATTAACATATAATAAACATTAAAATTTAGGAACTTCATCGGACAAAACTAAAGCACCCCCTTCTTAACTTTTAAAATTAATATTTAGTTGAAAACCCTTTATACTGGGTAACATTAGCACATCTTTAAAGTATAGAGGGCATAATATTATTAATGATGTCCTGCGATAGCCCTTCCTAAGGATACTTTCAAAGCTTCAAAAAGATTTTTCTTGGTTTTGCAATTTTCCTTATAGATTTTCGTGTTAATGATCTCCCAGAGGTTCTCAATGGGATTCAAGTCTATGAACTGGCCAAGCCAACCAATAACTTGTATCCCATTGCTCTGAAACCAGGCTTTACAAACTTAAGTGGTATGTATTTGGATCGTTGTACTGTTGGAACCTCCATTTAAGTGGCATCTCTTGATCGGCATTAGGCAGCATCACATCATTTGGTATGTCAAAGTGCATAAAACAATATATAATTCCTTTAGTCTAATGAATTGGCTGACTCCCTTGACCACAGAAAAAACCTCAGACCATTACAATCCGTCCTCCGTGCTTTACAGAGGCTTTGCAAAACTTTGGTTTCTATTTTTTCATTTTGGTCTGCGTACTCGCCTTATTCCATCCGAATCTTTCATAATATACTTGAATTTGTAGTACTTGGATTCGTAGGACTTGGGTTCTTAGCATGATATCAAAGATTCAGATGAATTAAGGCGAGTACGCAGTCCAAAATAAAAAAGATTGAAACCAAAGTTTTGCAAAGCCTCTGTAAAGCAAGGAGGACGGATTGTAATGGTCTGAGATTTTTTCTGTGGTCAAGGGAGTGGGCCAATTCATTAGACTAAAGGAATTATGCATTGTTTTATGCGCTTTCACATACCAAATGATGTGATGCTGCCTAATGCCGATCAAGAGATGCCACTTAAATGGAGGTTCCAACAGGACAGCGATCCAAACACATACCACTTAAAATTGTAAAGCCTGGTTTCAGAGCAATGGGATACAAGTTCTTGGTTGGCCTGGACAGTCCACAGATTTGAATCCCATTGAGAACCTCTGGGAGATCATTAACACGAAAATCTACAAAGAAAATTGCAAAACCAAGAAAAATCTCTTTGAAGCTTTGAAAATAGCCTTAGGAAGTGATATCGCAGGACATCATTAATAATATAATGTCCTCTATGCTTTAAAGGTGTGCTAATGTTACCCAGTATAAAGGGTTTTCAACTAAATATTAATTTTTGAAGTTTTTATTAAATGTTAAGAAGGGGGTGCTTTAGTTTTGTCCAATGAAGTTTCTAAATTTTAATGTTTATTAAATGTTACGTCTTAATTTATAAAACCCTGAATTTTTTAAGTTTTTGTTTGTCAATAATAAACATATAAATAAATAAAATAAACACATAAACTAACTCAATAACGTCGATTTCTCAAAAAAATTTGATATTAGAAAAAATTTCCTTAGGGGGTGCTTAGGTTTTGGCCGACACTGTACATACATATACTTTTTTGCTGAAGTGTGTTCCTAAATTCCATGGCTTCATATTAAATAGGACATAATTTTGCAAATAAAAATTTTAGATAACCAATCGATAACTCATTTTGAAGATCAGAAATAGTACTAAGTGGTAAGAGTAGTAGACACCCGTTCAAACACTTTTAAACATAATGAAATTCTAAATTCTGATGCAATTTGAATTGTGTATACTAAATTATTTATATTAGCAATTATGTACAAAAGTTTTTCTTTTTAAAGCTTTGCGTGCTAGAGTCAGATTTTTTATATTAAATGAGAAAAAATTTTCAGGAAAATTGCTTCATTTACATCCATACTTATGTGTCGCTCATTTGAATTGTCATAACATGAATTAGCTTACATTTTGTTACGAATTAATAAAATTGGGATACACGAAAATTATACGTGAAGGTGTAGAATTGATGGCATTAAGTTGAAAAAATAATATTGGTCAAGTAACCGACTATTGTGGCGCATTTATCCCGAAATGGACTTACACCACAATTAAAATTAACCACACATATGATAGGACAAAAATTGACATAAGTATGAGACATAAATATGACTCACCAAGAAAAATTAACTCATTAAATGAGCCGTTCAAAATGAAAATGGTGCAAGTCCAAAACGAAGAAAAAGTAATGTCATATAAATTATGTGCCATAATGTTCGGGTATTCGGTCAATATCATTTTTTCAACTTAACTTCAACAATTCCATATTATCAAGTAAATTTTTCGCGAAAACAGAAATCAATTTTATTCATCCCTAACAAAATGTCAGCCAATGAATATTATGACATAACTTTTGCTTCGTTTTGGACTTGCACCATTTTCATTTTGAACGGCTCAAATGTTTGTTAGTTTATTTTCATTGAACAATGATATTCAAGTAAAAAAGTTAGTTGCATGAATATTTGATCCACAAAGAACGTCCCCCCTAAAAACATAAGGTTTTTTATCTTAAAATAGTGCAAAAAAAAATGATCAATCGTAATATTTACATGTTATGTATATCGATTTGAAAATGAAAAAAAATTAAAAATATGAAAAATAAAATTTATTTTTAAAACTTTTTTGCACTTTCTGATGTGAGAACACTCAATAAGTTAAAAAAAAGTGCAAAATATTTCGTGAATGAAAGAAAGTTATCGAAACTAAAAAAAAAATGGCTAAAAAACACGTTTTGGGTCTTTTTAACCCAAATATCTCGTAAGCCAGAGCCAACCATAAAAATGTCTGATACATATAGTGGGAGAACTCATGGCTTAATTTTACTCTAAAGGGGGGTTAAGGGTTTCAGCATAAAAAAAAATAAACACCTTTTTTGCGAATTTTTTTTTTAAACGTATGAATTGAGCAAATTTATGTAAATCTTTTGTACATTATTAAGTATTATTTTAACAATATTTTGTAATTTTTTATTTGGAAATATTTAAAAACACGCCGGTAACAGAGCTTGTCCGAGAACATCTCAAAAAAAAAAAAAAAAAAAAAAAAAAAAACAGTTTGCGGTGTTCTGAAAATAAAAACCATTAAAATTTAGTCAAAGATTATCAAATTTTGAAGAATTGCGATCGACCACCAGCAACAACATATGCGTAAATTTTGTTGTTGTTTTTTGCGATCGCACAAGACTGTGTTTTGTTGTTGTTTTTTCGTCCACACAGGACTGTGTGTTTTGTTGTTGCAACAAAACGCAAGGGTTCCTATCGAAAAGAAAAAAACAACAACACACAATGGCAACAACAAATTTGATCATTTTATGAACTTTCAGGATTTTTAGATTTGCGAAAAAAAAAACACTCGCACAAGTAACTGTTAATTTAAAAATCTTTGCTGGTTGTTGTTTTCAATAATTTTAAAAAATTTATGTTTTCTTTTTTATTAATTTTACATGGGGGCCACGACTTTTTATGCGAGTGCCAAATTTTTTTAATTTTGCTCTAGACGGGCAGCTATGATCTAAAGTGTAAACTGCTATTTCCCAAGAAAAAATCCACCATTTTGTGGGTGGGGCAACCCCCTTTATGTAGAAAAAAATTCTAAATAAACGTTGGGGGGAGGTATTTTATATGTAGAAAATGTGTACCAAGTTAGAAATGAATCGGTAATGTAGTTTTTAAATGACAGTGAACACGGACTTCGATAAAGTAGTTTTGAGAAAATAGCTTTTAAAACGGTTAAAAAAGTGAATGTTAAAAAGTAAAGGACAGGAGACTAACTAGACAATAGCTTCAAGAGTTTTGCTCAGATCGACTTAACATTTTGAGAGTATATTCTTGAAATGTTTAACAATAAGAAAATACAACCCCTGGATGGACTCTAAAAATATTGGTGTCATATGAAAGGTATCTTAACAAGCTATATAATTTGTGAACAAAATTTTTCAATTTGGGTCATATTTTCGAGATATGATGATTTTTCAAAAAAATTAAACAATTTTTCTGTTCACAAATTGTATAGCTGCTTGTGAAAATACCTCTCATATGACAGCAACATTTTTAAAATCCATCCAGGGATACTCAACTTATACCGTTTTTTGTAAGATATATCCGAATCTTTCGACGGCTACATCTCGGAAAGTAGATCCAACGCACTCCCCATTCCATTCCCCCTCACCAAAAAAAAAACGGGTTTTTTAAAGTTAAATTGTTCGAAACTCCTAGCTATCTCTATCTAACTGGATAAGCGATACCCTGATTTTTTTATTTTCCGCAAAAATCATGCTACCGTCCGAGGACTTTGTTAATAAATAAACTAAAATAGATTTCGGGAGTAAACTTGTTACGAGATGTATAATTTCCAAGATTTCATTTTTTGCAACACTGAGTTTGTGTGTATTTTTTCTAATACCGTTTTTTTCCCTAAAATCGTAAAGTTGTACTGCCAACATTGACATACAAAAACTTATATCGTATATTTCATCTTTATGTATCGTCTATATTTCCTAATATCGTAACTTTATTGCACTGCCAACATTGACATACGAAATTTATATCGTATATACGATGTATATTTGACGGGCGAGGTCCAATATGAAAAAACCGACTGAATAAAATTAAATTACTTTGCGAAAAACTTTATTTTTTATTTTAACACTTCTTATTTGATTTAATTTAGATTAAAAAAATTAACGAAATGCATGATTAATGTTATGTTTCGACTAATTAACAAAAATATCTACATACTGTCTCGCTCATCATAATTTTAGAAATACACATAATTTTTTTTTCCAACTTTTAAGAACCGACGGGTTTTTTAAAACTATCCATTTATTTATAAAATTTTTTAAAAGGGTCCTGGAACCGCACGTACAGAAGATATTTCTCAGTCGTTTGACGGCGCACCCCTACTATACAAATAAGTATATCTTTCGTTTGGGGTAAATGATTAAAAATTTTCCTTATCCGTCACTGTTCTAAACCGGCCGTGTTAATTCTTTTTTCGGGAAACTTGCATCTCTTCATTAAATATTTCGTTATTTTAAACTTTTGTATAATTTACACTATTCATTGCTTTATGTAGTTCTATTTTGCACTTTTTTAATGAATGAAATTTCGTTTATCATTTTTTCTGCAAAATCACAATTTTAGGAGGTACCACAGAATGGAGGCAGAGCCGAAGAGTACAAACCGATTTTCGCTTTTGTTTTTTATCGAAAGCGCATTGTTGTATATCACATTCAAGAATTTCCATTAATATATCACTTTTAATTGTTGCGAAATTTCACTACTATAAGAATATTTAATTAAAAATAATTCAAGAAAAATTTCTTTTATTACCACACACAACACAACACAACGACGTTCCTTCTTTTGCTACTTTTCTTTAATGGCGAATAAACGACGAAGAAAATCCACTAAACGAGTGTAAGCGAGAGAACCGATGGTGGTCAAAATGTCAATCACTTCACGCAAATGTCAAAAAAAAATGAATTAAAGTAGAAAAATAGCAAACATTTTCGGAAAACTTTTCACGTCATTGAAATTCTAAAGTGCAACAGCAAACGAAGCTAATAAAAAGCTCTGCGAAATATTTTATAATCAAAAATATTCACAAATCTTGTACACCGATTAACACAAAACCTAAAAGACAACAGCAGATTTTTTACTGCCGCTCGTTCAGTGAAAAAGGAAAATCGCTGCGATACTCCTAGCGCCAAATGTCAAAATCAGTAAAGAGCAAAAATGTTATTTTGACAGCACTCGCTACCATGACAGGTACACTCAGCTATAAAATGTGCCTCTTTGCTAGCTTCATAGACTGTCAAATCATATATGGTTTGTGTTAAATTTTGTCAAGTTGCTACAGCCTTATATAATTTAATAATCTAATACCCTATTCTAGTGATGGGAACTATCGAATAAAAACTATCGAGATATTCGATAGTTTGCAAAAATTCATTCATTCGATTGTTTTGAAAAAATCATTCATGAACGATTTTTAGTAATGAACGAAAGTGACTGAATGAAAAAATCATTCATGAACAATTTTTAGTAATGAACGAAAACGACTGAATGAAAAATCATTCATGAACGATTTTTAGCAATGAACGAAAACGACTGAATAAAAAAATCATTCATGAACGATTTTTAGTAATGAACGAAAACGACTGAATGAATAAATCATTCATGAACGATTTTTAGTAATGAACGAAAACGACTGAATGAAAAAGTCATTCATGAACGATTTTTAATAATGAACGAAAACGACTGAATGAATAAATCATTCATGAACGATTTTTAGTATTGAAAGAAAACGACTGAATAAATAAATCATTCATGAACGATTTTTAGTAATGAAACTGTTTGAATTCTTTTGTTTTTAGCAATGAATAAGTAATGAACGACAACGATTGAATTGGTTTTTCTTTTTCACCCTATGGCTTTTCCAGAGCTTTTTCCAAGGCTGGCCAAATCATCAACGGCAGAAGAAATAGGCTAAAAGGTCAAAAGTTGATCAAATTATTTTTTTAAACAACAATCTTGGCTTTTAATAGTTTACTTTAGTTTTTTTAACTTTTTAAGAAAAATGTATTTGTTTTAGTTACTTACTGTTTTTTTTTTTTTCATTAAAAATTTGCATTCAATGTATTAAATATACTTAATAAATGATCTCTTAGCTAAGTGAATTTAGTAAATTTTGAATAGAATAATTCATATTTTCTTAAGTTTTCGGCTATACATTTTATACTAAATAAATAAATCCTTAGTACCTCATTTTAGTGAATAATATAAATTCTAAATGAGGGAATTCGCCAGAAAATTTCATTCAGTAAAATCGTTCATGAACGAAAAAAATCATTCGATAGTCAAATTCATTCAGTTACTATCTATCGATAGTCGAAATCATTCGATAGTTCCCATCACTACCCTAGGGTAGCTATTCTCAATTGCCTGGTTAACCCTTTCGGAACTTTTTCTTTCCTTTTGACTTTAAAATAATTACTGTCCATTTTCTTGCTACTAAGAGCCATCTTAACAATAATTGAAAATAATTTTTAAAAAGTTTGGTTTCAAAAGTGGTTTTTGGGAGTCATGCCATATGGCATGAAATGTACTCAAAGGTAACAAAAGTACCAAAATTTACATTTAAACTTTTAATATAATTCCAATGATTTTCTGCTCATATTATAGGTCGAGGCCGAATAAGAAATACCCTACACCTAATCCTAGAAGAGCAAACAATTTGGATTTTTTTGATTATTTATTCCATATTAATCGCACTTTAAAGCGTTTTTTGAAATTATAGGTGTGCAACCTCATTCCGATCCAATAAATTATCTTTTGCATCTGAATTTCCCCAAATAAATCGTTATGAGCATCCTAATTGATTACTATTATTTTAAAGGCTATGAATTTCATCACGATCTAAAAACTATTTTGTACATCCTGCTTCCCAATCAGAACAGCTCTAGATTGTTTATAGATTTCGTCTTTGCAGTGGAATTAGAAATCCGGAACATGAGTACTTAATTCTGCGTCTGATCATTGCAGGGTAAATACATAGCATATGCTCTGCTTCTTCCAAGTTCTCTTGACATCGTTGTTTACCGGGCCCATCTTTTTGGGTAGTAAATAAGTACCTATATAGTGTCCTGACATTTAGGGTATTCCTTAAAACGTGTAAAAGCATCGAAAGCCTCGTAAACTCGTAAAACTGTCAAAGATAAGGCTTTTTTCCTCCCATTTCGAAATCAAGTTATTTTTAAAGGTGTTGTTCACTTCGCAGAAGGCTTCGGGAAGTATATTATGCCACTCTCTTGGTTACAGTAAGGTTAAGTTGTGGTGGCAGCAATAATGCCACATAACAGGTCATTCAATAAGTCCGTAGGATAAGTAAGAAAAAAACAAAATTTTGACAAAACTCGATTTTATTATTCAACATAGTTGCCTTCGAGGGCGATACAACGAGTATAGCGATTTTCCAACTTTTCGATACCACTTTTATAGTACGATTTCTCTTTTTCGTCAAAATAGGCCTCAGCTGACTGTCTTTTGGATTCTGGTGTGTAAAAGTGAAGCCATATTTCATTGATTGTCACATATCGACGATAGAATTCGATTTCATTGCGGTTTAACAGCGGTTCAACAGTCCTCTGAAGCATCAATTCGTTTTTGTTTTGGTCGACTATGAGCTCACGCGGCAGCCACTTTGCAAAGAGCTTTTGCATACCCAAATGTTCGTGTAAAATGGTAAAAACACTACCATTTGATATCTTTACAATGTCAGCTAGCTCGAGCTTCTTCAGTTTGCAATTGTTCATAACCAATTTGTGGATTTTTTTTATGTTTTCTGGAATAACAGCCTAATTTGGGAGTCCACAGCATGCTGCATCATTTGTGCTGGTACGACCATGTTTAAATTCAGCAATCCATTTGTATCGATGGAGCAGAGTTTGGATAATGTTTATCAAGACATTGTTTGGTTTCCGCGGTATTTTTTTCATCAAAAAGCAATGCTATATCAAATCTCGAAGTTCACTTTTTTTATTTTTTTATTTTACTAACAAAAGTTGCTTCACACTAAATGCTATAACTCACGAATCAATAGTCCGATTGCTGTCAAATTTATACACGTCTCGTTTGAAGGTTAGTTCTAAATAAAAATCATATGGACAAAATTTTAGTAACACCATATATGTGTCATCCTGCGGACTTATTGAATGACCTGTTATATATCGCAGGGATCCGTAGTGATACCGCTTACTCTCTTATTAAAGTCTATTCATAAACTCTGGTCATTTCAATTGGGTGTTTGACCAAAATGAAGGATCGTGTCAGTGCAGCAAATCTTTTATTTGAATTAGACACCAAATTTATGAATAAAAACACCTTCCCAGTTCTTCCCAACAAAATGAGAAATTTAAGCACCTTTGGATAAAATCTATTCCATATGGCATAATACGAAATAAAAAAAATCGTACAGCATTATTGAATCATATTACTGCCATACCTAAATTGGAGCGTCAGGCGTTGCGTTATTTAACGTTAAACAAAAGCGTCAAGCGCCATACCGAAATAAAAAGCGTTGCGTTGAAGTCATTTGTTTGTCAAAATCATACTATTGCTCCTTTTTTTTACTTTTTTGCAGCTAACTTCACTCTATAACGCTTTGTCAAAATTGTAAATTCGAATAGCTGAGCGTTGAGCGTTGGCAATTTCGGTATGCGCCATACAAATTGTATGTACATGAGAAATTTTTGACAGTAAAATAACGCTAACGCTCCAATTTAGGTATGGCAGTTAGAGGTTTAAATTTTTTTATACTTGTTAAACCAATATTCAGCTTCTTAATGACATAAAAAAAATTTTCAATTAAAACTATTTGTTTAGTAAAAATAATAAAAATATGAAGTGATCTTTTTTGCAAAACACGTCATTGGATATTGTTGTTCAGTCTTTTTAGGGCCAGTTTTTCAGTGCAAGTTTAACTCATTATCTGGTTTAAATTAAGTTTAAACTCAGGAATGAGTTTTTCAGTGTATGTTAAACGTAGTTTAAATTTAGTTTAACTGAGCGATATTGGCCGTTTAAATTCCGTTTAACCTACAACTTTATTTTGACAACTGTTGATAAATAAATCAAAATTGAAATAATTAAAAAAATTAAACGAAAAAAGAAACAAATAAATAAATGAATGAAAAAAGTCCATAATTTGGAAGAGAAAAAATTATTTTAGTTGGTCTGAAGTTTATTTTTCTTCTTTTATTATTTTAAAAATAAGAAATACACAAACTTCACTTTAATTTTTTAGCAAATTGCACATCAACTACATAAAAACAATCTAGGGCACATTTTTTATTAAATCAGCATCGAGATTACGACGTTCCGTGATTAACAAAGCATTCATGTTAATGTATTTAGGCCAATCGTTGTTGTGACCAAACGCCAACAATATAAAAATCTGAAAAATAATTTTTCGCAGGAATAAGTCCAAATGAAATTGACTAAAAGCTTCCTACTGCTTTATTGTTGCTAAGGCTGCTCCTGATATTTCCTCGGCTTTCCAGAGGAATCAGCAGGATTTTAGGGAAACTTTTTTAAAAATTAAATTTTTCGCTTCGAGTTGTCAAAAAAATGGAATATTTATAATTCAACAGCTTGTCATTTTTCAGTAATGCCTACTAATATCAAAGTAACGAGTTAAAATTAAACTCGCACTGAAAAAGTCATTTAATAGTTAAACGAGTTTAACAATTTAAACGAGTTTAATAAAATTTAGTTTAAACGAAGTTTGAACTTGCACTGAAAAACTGGCCCTTAGTCATACAGCTTACTGAGTCTACCAATCGATATCATTCTTTTTTTATCTTCTACGCAAAGCATTTGAGAAGAATATTAAAAAAAAAATTAACTTTTAAGTTTTTATGACTTCAAACAGACCTTGAAAAGCGACTATGCCATAAAGCATAGAATAACCGAAAGGGTTAACCAGATGAATACTGATTAAATACTAACCGAGATAGTTTTCCAAATAAAATGTTTTACGATTTGTATAGAAAAAATTAGCTAGTTTTCAAAAAATTAGATAGTTTTACACAAAAAATTAATTAATTAATTTTTTTATATTTTTGACAAACGTTATATGTAAACAAATAAAAAATTTGTACTAAAAAGCAAATTAAAGCTAAAATCAAAAATGAATTCATCTCAATTGTTTTAAAAAAAAATTTAAATAATAAATTATGGAAAAATATACAGTTGCTCACAAAAGTATTCGTAATTTGAAATTTTTTTAAAGAATCATAAAATTTTTTAATTACGAATTAATTTTCTTCGAATCACTCTTAATAATTATAATTCGATAAGTATCTAGTTTCATTTATTAAAATAAACTTTCCTAAAATGTATCTTAAAAATTAAACTAGTAAGGGTGTAAAATTTGGCCTGGCCAAACATTAAATACCCTACACTGCAGTATTTTTAAAATTTTGCTCTTATGGGAGGTGCTACGCTCTCTTGTCTGAGTTCACCCACTTTTTGTCCAGAGCTTGCATTTATAGTTTTTAGTGTCTGAGTGAAAAACGTTTTCAGCTTTTGCTTATATAGGAGGTGCCACGCCCTCTTGTCCGAGTTCGTCTAGTTTTAGCTTAGAGCGTGCATTTATAGTCTTAAGTGTTTGAGTGAAGTTTGGTTGGATTATCTCAAAAAACTCTTTCAGTATAGCCTTTTGAAACTTTTGCTTATATGGGAGGTACCACGCCCCATTGTCCGATTTCACCCAATTTTTGTTGAGAGCTTTTATTTATGATTCTTAGTGTCTGAGTCGAATTTGGTTCGAATATCTCAAAAAACGATTTCAGTATAGCGTTTTAAAGCTTTTGATTATAAGGGAGGTGCCACGCCCACCTTGTCCGAATTCGTTCAGTTTTTTCTCAGAGCTTGCGCTTACAATTCTTAGTATTTATGCGTATTTTGGTTGCATTGTCGTGAAAAATACTGCTAAAATTGCATTTTGAATATATGTTTTGTATGGGCAGTAGGCGTGTCCGTTGACCGATTTCGCTCATTTTCAATCCCCCCAGCTATCTTTGACGACGAAGGCAGTGTACCGAATTTCATTGAATTATCTTATTCAGTTTTCCCAAAAAGTGTATTTCAACACACAGCCAGCCAGCCAGCCAGCCACGACAGACGAACATGGCTATATCGACTCAGGAGGTGACGCTGATCAAGAATATATATACTTTTCTATATCTGCCACGCCTGCTTCTCTGCGTTACAAACGGAAGGACAAAGTGAATATACCCTGGGTGTAGGGTATAAAAAAGAGCACAACACACAAAAGTAGTCGGAATTCCAATAAATATGGCAATATCTTAAACACGAAATCAAAGAATAATCCAAAAGTATTGGCGACACCAGGCATGATATTCGCAACTCTCCAATAGTATTTTTTTTTTAAAGCCAATAGTACTTTGGGTACTTTTTGTTTTTGCAGCCTTGGGTATGTGCAAAATTTAGAAAGGAAACATTGCGTATAGTAAAGTTATCCACTTCACCCGCGCATTATTCGATGAGAAGAACTGTTTATTTCTATTTAAATATATTATTATAAAGCAATTTTCAAAAATCAGTTTGTTTTTCAAATTAAATTAGTCTAAATTCAATTGTATTACATATAAAAATTTTAAAAACTTAAATTATTTACTTGAATAAATTTAATTTTAAAAAAAAAATACTGAAATATTTGAATTCGAAGTTCGGCGAACGTTGCAAACAAATATAAATAAAATAAGGGTAAATGAAACACGAAATCGTGAATCAAGAAATGCACTTTCGTGAACTGAGATTTCGAGAATTTTCGATAAAAATATGAAAAAAAATTTATGGATTCAGCTTAAGTTTGCCGATAAATTATTCGTAAATGATTTTTGATACATAAAATATCAAAACAAATGCATTTTTTATAAATCTGTGGAATTTTGACAAAACAACCTAACTCGAAATTGGCAACTTTTCAGGAGAGCTCAATTCTTTTGGTGCAGGAATTTGAACAAGTGTAAAAGTTTTTTATTATACATGAATACTACAAGATTTTTTTGTCAAATATTTTTTGATTTTCGATTCTATATCTCTAAAACTAAAAGTCATAGAGATATGATGATTACACCAAAGAAAGTGTATTTAAATTTTATATATATGATTAAAATCCTGGAAAATTGTCTTATTTCGAGTTATGTTGTTTTGTCAAAAGTCCACAGAAATACATACCTACAAAAAGTAATAATATTATTCATGAGGGTATGAGTAATCTTTGTAGTTTTAAAATCACTTTCGTGAATAGAAAAAATCCTTATTTCAAACACTAGAGTATTCTGCACCCAAATCAATAAAAGTACATAGTTATGTTTACTATCTGTGGGCTTTTGACAAAACAACATAACTCGAAACTGACAAATAAAAAATTACTCTTTTCTTACATTTATAGAGATATCGAACCGACGAATAGCCAAAAAAGCATATTCGAATTCTATATTTATGACTAAAATCATGCAAAACCGTTTAATTTTGACATAAATTTTTTTGTTAGAAGTACTTAGATATTACTGTAATAATTCTTCTTCCAATGGTTGAGTATTTGGTAAATTTTTATAAATTTGTTCGCAAAATCTCAATACCAATATCAAAGTTATAACAACAACAATTTGTTAATTTAATTAAGTCTTTAGCTTGTATCAGAGCTGAGCACGTAGATACCGCCAAACGATTTCAACATCTGGTTTTTATCAGAAAATATTCTCTTCATATATGCAGAAAAAATCTCAATTGAAAAAATTCCCTTTGCAATTCTGTATATATTTCCAAACATCTTTTCTCCTAGTTCATTTTTTAATACATCCTACAATAATCCTATACGCCTCAGTGAAGTATTTTGTGAAATGCTACAGCCAGTTTACAAACTAATAACACAAAAAATTGCGAAAGGACTTTTTCGAGGCGAAAGTACTTCAGTACTTTTGTAAAGTCAATAGTACCAAAAAAAGTAATATTCCACTACAAATATCATCCCTGGGCGACACTCTTAAAATTCAAGTTACACATTCGGTGCGAGCTGCGAGTGCGAGAGAAAATAGCTTTTGCTCAAACGATTTTTTGAGCTTTTTCTCGTGCGTAAAAACACAATCAACTCGTTGCGAGTAAGTTTTTTTTATGAAAATTGAAAACAAATGAAAACAAAAAACGAAAAATAAAAACGTATTTGTTTTCAAAATTATTTAAACTTCAAATTGAAATTAAAAAATTCAGTCGAAAATAATAAATTTAAATTTTTGTGTTTGGTCTTGTTCTTCTTTTTTAAAAATCGTCAGAAAAATAGAATCAATTCAATCGCACTGCGAGAGCTTTTATAAATGACGTTTAATAAAAGCTCAATTTTATATCTTACTCTAACATATAGAGAAAATCGTGCTATCTCGGTCGGGTTTCTCTCGCACTCGCAGCTCGCACCGAATGTGTTCAGCACTTTAGGCTTTAGGCTGGGGTAGCTCATTTCTGTTTTGTCAGTTTTTTTTAAGCGAAAGACTTCGTTTTTTAGAAAAGTAAGATTGGAAGAAAATCAGAAGAAACCACTCTTGAATGAAGAAAATTATAACGCATGAGGACAGAAAAACCTTGTAGACGATTGCAAGATGTGTTAGAAGAAGTATTTAGACTATCCACAGCATTATGAATAGAAAGAAAAAAGTTCCATAATTCACAACGCTTTGGTAGATAATCGAAAATACGCATTCGATACAGGTCGGATATCATACGAAAAACTAAATATCAACCACGTACTTCAGCAGTGCACATTAATAGAAACCTCACCAAATATAATGGAGTAAGCATAAATGATGAAACTGATCGCAGGAAACTCAGAAATGCTTGTTATAATGAACGAACTCAACGTCTCAAACAATTTATAAGGCCAACCGGAAAAAGCGCTTAGAGTTTGCAAAAAGCACTTAAATTGCAACGAATGGTTTAAGTCAAGCGTAATTTTTAGAGACGAGACAAAAAATTATATAAATTGTTCATTATATATATAAGCGCTTCTTGCGGTTGGCCTTACTTATAAATGGTTTGAGACATTGAGTTCGTTCATTATAACAAGCATTTCTGAGTGTCCTGCGATCAGTTTCATCATTTATGCTTACTCCATTATATTCGGTGAGGTTTCTATTAATGTGCACTGCTGAAGTACGTGGTTGATATTAAGTTTTTCGCATTATATCCGACCTGTCTCGAATGCCTAGTTTCGATAACCTACCAAAGCGTAGTGAATTATGGAACATTTTTCTTTCTATAATGCTGTGGATAGTCTAAATACTTCTTGCAACGCCGTCTGTAATCTCATCAAGGGTTTTTCCGTCCTCAAGCATTAACATTTTTTTGATTCAAGAGTGGTTTCTTCTGATTTTCTTCCCATCTTACTTTTCTAAAAAACTAAGTTTTTCGCTTAAAAAAAAACTGACAAAGTAGAACTGAGCTACCCCAAACTTACTGTAAGTTGAATTTTAAGAGTGTCGCCAATACTTTTGGATTATTCTTTGATTTCGTGTTTAAGATATTGCCATATTTTTTAGAATTCCGAATACTTTTTTGTATTGAATTTAAGTAGCTCTTTTTTAAATTTTTAAGTTACATTTTAGGAAAGTTTATTTTAATAAATAAAAGTAGATACTTTCCGAATTAAAATTATTAAGAGTGATTCAAAAAAAATTATATCGTAATTAAAAAGTTTTATGATCCTTTATAAAAAAATTTCAAATTCCGAATACTTTTGTAAGCAACTGTAAGTGAAAAAATTTTGTGATTTGGTAAACATCAAACTAATTGTCAGCCAAATGACAGAGCCATTTATCTGGTTAAGGTATAAGCCATACAATGTTGCTAATAAAAAACTTCAAAATCTTCGAAAATCGAGAAATAATCCTAAATTTTAAGTGAAATTCGTCATATCTGCAAAAAGACGCCGAAATATGGTACGTGCAATTTTAGAGATTTGCATTAGACGGAATTTAAACTTTAATTTGATGGGAAAAGTCATGAAATCTGTGATATGCTTATAGCCGGAGAGCCAGCGCCTAAAAACAACTTTGCGTTTCTAAAAGCTGAATTTGTTACAGTTCGTTATAAATAGTAATTGTGTACATCAATAATCTGTCGGTCAGTCGAGCGAACTGTAGAACAGGCGGCTGCTATATGGCCTCAAACTTGTAAAATTTCGATTTTTCTGCAAACAATTTCTACAAGCTGAAACTTCTTATACACGTTAAATAATGCATACAAATAACAGTTTTGTCGGTCAGTCAGTTAAATGTTAGAACGGGGCTAGTCAGCACGCCCCAATATATGTGCAATAAATGAATCAAGTCAAAATTATTTCTAAAAGCTGAAATTTTTTTTAGGGGTACTTAATTGTATATTAACCACAAATAAAGCAGTCAGTCAACTATATTGTAGAACAATCTCCGTCAGCAAGCTCAACAAAACAAAAAAAAAAAAATGGTTTTTAAAAGCCGAAAATTTTTTTAGGGGTACTTAATATATATATTAGGGTGGGCCAAATTGTATGGACGAAATTTTATCGACCTCGGCTACCCCCCTATGTGAAAGTTCATTCAATTCTGTGAATATTTGCCCAAGGAACTATACCCCTGCATTCAACTTTAGTTCGGCGCATTTTTTGATCGAAAATTTTACCTTTTAGTAATTTTTTTTTATTTTCATACTAAATTTTAAAAATTTTTATAAAGACAAAAGTAATGTCATTATATGGTTTGGCTGGTTTTCTGTCAGTAATCAATTAAATTGGGTTTTGTTTACATAAAAAGTTTTCTTGATAGTGTGGAATTGATGCTACATATTTAAAAAAGTGATATGGGTCAAATAGCTGATTATTATGACCTACTTTCAAAATAAACGATTCATATTTTTGGATGAATTTTTTCAAACAAAACACCAACCTTGGCTGAAAGTTCATTCACTTCTATGAATATTTGCCCAAGGAACCATACCTCTACGTTCAACTTTAGTTCGGCGCATTTTTAATTGAAAATTTTACCATGCGTTTAATATTTATTTTTATGCTTAATTTTCAAAATTCTTATAGAGACAAAAGTAACATCATAATATGTTTTTGCTGGTATTCTTTCAGTAATCAGTAAAATTAGGTTCTGTTTTTACGAAAAGTTTACATGATAGCGTGGAATTGATTATATTTATTTCAAAAAATTATATCGGTCAAATAACCGATTTCAAAATAAACGAGTCATATTTTTAAATGGATTTTTGGTATATTGTTCTGTAAAATTAAAAATATAATCAATTCCACGCTATCAAGTAAACTTTCCATAAAAACAGAACCCAATTTTTTGATTGCTGACAGAATACCAGCCAAAACATGTTATGATATTACTTTTGTCTCTATAAGAATTTTGAAAATTAAGCATAAAAATAAATATTAAACGCATGGTAAAATTTTCAATTGAAAATGCGCCGAACTAAAGTTGAACGTAGAGGTATGGTTCCTTGGGCAAATATTCATAGAAGTGAATGAACTTGCAGCCAAGGTTGGTGTTTTGTTTGAAAAAATTCATCCAAAAATATGAATCGTTTATTTTGAAAGTTGGTCATAATAATCGGCTATTTGACCTATATCACTTTTTTAAATATATAACATCAATTCCACATCACCAAGTAAACTTTCTATGTAAATAAAACTTAATTTAATTGATAACTGACAGAATACCAGCCAAATCATGTAATGACATTACTTTTGTCTTTATAAAAATTTTTAAAATTTAGTACGAAAATAAAAAAAAAATTTCTAAAAGGTAAAATTTTCGATCAAAAATGCGCCGAACTAAAGTTGAACGCAGAGGTATAGTTCTTTGGGATAATATTCATAGAATTGAATGAACTTTCACATAGGGGGGTAGCCGAGATCAGTTTTCAAATCGGCCCACCCTAATATATATATATGTACAATTAACTTATGCGAGCTAAAATTGTATGTTTGTGGGTTTTTTTGTTTTTATGTTTTTTTGTTTTTTTGTTTCTTTGTACTTATTTCTGTGCCAATATTTTTTCTCGAAAACGGCTACAGCGATTTTAATGAAACTTGGAATAGTGTTAGATATTAGCATACAATGAAGAATGAGCTAGGTTTGAACTTTGTAAATGCTCACCAGAGGGCGTGGTACAGCCTTAAATTTTAAATTTGATTTAGTCATAACTCGCAAACCATACAAGGTATTTAGATGAAATTTGGTGAGCGGGTACAGATTAATAATACCTTGTAACGGACAAAAACTGGGCGGGAACGAAAAAGTGCCACGCCCACTTTTCAGCCCTTGAAAATTTTGATTAAATATTACTCGAAAACGACTCCAACAATTTTAATGAAAATTTAGGAGGTGTTACCTCTGCAAACAAGGGTTAATATGTGATACGCTGTTATATTGGGAAAACTTGTTGAAGGGCGTGGCACCGCCCACAGAAATATAAAATGGTATAAAAAGAAAACTAATAAAGCAAACATTCTGAAATTAACTGTGAAGTGCGTAATTGCTAAAAAGCATCTCTGTTCTGAAATTGGGCGAAATATTTCCGTTGCGGGTGGAACCTCCCATATAAGAAAAATACGTTAAATGCTATTTCTCGCAAATGTTACAAGAAATATAATGAAATTTGGTATTTAGGTACTGTTTATTAATGCCTTGTAATAACCGAAAGTGGGCGGTATCGAAGAAGTTCCACGCCCCCTTTTTAACCGTTGAAAAATTTGATTCAATATTACTCGAAAACGACTCCAACAATTTTAATGAAAATTTAAGAGATTGTTCCCTTGAAAACAAGTATTAATATGTGATATGCCGTTATATTGGAAAAACTTGATGAAGGGCGTGGCACCGCCCAAAAAATATAATGCACTTTAAAAAGAAAACTACTAAAGCAATCTTTCTGAATTTGACTTGCTTGCTATTAGACACATGCGACCTGAAAGTGGGCAAAATATCGCCTGTGCGCGTGGAACCTCCCGTACAAGTAAAACACATTAAATGCTATCTCTCGCAAATGGTACAATATATTTTGATAAAATTCGGATCATGAGTATCTAAAGCATAACGAAAGTGGGCGTTGTTCAATAATTGCCACTCCCACTTCTAACCAAAATAAAAATTTTAGTTAATAATTCAGGCAGAAAAAAAAAATGGAACGAACTTTTTATTTCTTATATGCAGACTTATGTACTTTTTGACGCTGTAGGATTTTGAAATATCCTTGTTTAAAGTTGAAGAAAACGCTGTGTTCAGTCTTACAGCCTAGCTACAAGAATAGGTGAAATTCTTTTTTATCAATGGCATGAAATAGCTACTCTCTTTCTTATTAAAATATCCTTTCGGATTTTTCCAATGAGACTTTTTTTCCGAGTTATGATCCTTTGAAGATAAGATATTTCAGCCTCCATACAAAAGTCGAAATGTTTGGGTGTGTAGCACATACCATTTATTCATTTTAGGGCATTCTATTTCACCGAAAAAAATTTTTAGTTTTTGATATTTTTCTATACTATTTGTTACTTTCCGAGTTTTTTCTTACTATTGTTCTCATTGGCAAACTCAACAAAACAAAAAAAAAAAAATGGTTTTTAAAAGCTGAAATTTTTTTTAGGGGTACTTAATATACAATTGACTGACTGATTATTTGTGGTTAATATACAATTAAGTACCCCTAAAAAATTTCAGCTTTTAAAAACCATTTTTTTTTTTTTTGTTTTGTTGAGCTTGCTGACGGAGATTGTTCTACAATATAGTTGACTGACTGCTTTATTTGTGGTTAATATACAATTAAGTACCCCTAAAATAAATTTCAGCTTTTAGAAATAATTTTGACTTAATTCATTTATTGCACATATATTGGGGCGTGCTGACTAGCCCCGTTCTAACATTTAACTGACTGACCGACAAAACTGTTATTTGTATGCATTATTTAACGTGTATAAGAAGTTTCAGCTTGTAGAAATTGTTTGCAGAAAAATCGAAATTTTACAAGTTTGAGGCCATATAGCAGCCGCCTGTTCTACAGTTCGCTCGACTGACCGACAGATTATTGATGTACACAATTACTATTTATAACGAACTGTAACAAATTCAGCTTTTAGAAACGCAAAGTTGTTTTTAAGCGCTGGCTCTTGGACTATTATGGTTTCATGACGGTTACGTATATTACAGTATAAATAATAATCATATGACTGACTTTAAATTAGGAAATTTTGGTGATTCCACAATGTATTTTTCTTCAAAAATCTTGTTTCTAGTGTTACCGAAAATCCTTAAATCTTTCCTTATTTACATTTATTATAGTAAAAAAGAAAGCTATTACTTATAGTTAATGGTTAATATCAAAAATTATACTTTGGTTAAAACAATTCCTCAAAAATTCCTCAACCGGATTCCGAATTACTCCGATTTTGAGGAATTCCCCATATCTTGGCAACACTGAAACCATAGAGTAGACCAGAGGCGAATGATGGTCAGATTTTTGGGGACTGGATACATTTCTATGAATTTTGCAATATTTTCACTTACCGCACGAAAATCGTCATTGGGAGTTTTGTGGGTGTGAGTTTTAGTTAGTATTTTTTGTCTGGAAAGGATTTTTTATGCACTTTTGGTAAAAATAAAAAAAAAATATTTAATTCCTAAAATTCAGATTTTGATTTAAAAAACTATGTGACATGTGCAAAAAAAAAATTAATATCATGCATAAAATTGAAAATTATTTTTTCGAGTGCCAACACGATGTGTTATGTGGAAACCCAGTTCTGCTAAATTTTTTCGAATTTGTAGTACAGTGTAATTAGATGAGTTTATCTGTGCTTGTGTAAGCACATTCTGAAAAACCTATAGGAAAGCAACAACAAGTGAGCTTAATTTAAAACGGATAAATGTGCTAAAGACAAGCACAGATAAACAGTCGTTAACATAGCTATTGATTGAAAATCATAAAAATTGTATGTTTTAAGAAAGGGCGTTTTGATCTCGTAAAAAATATCGATTTATATTGTTTATATAAAATATTAATCATTTTTGCATAGCTTTTTTTTATCTTCTCTTCTTATAGAAGCTAAAATTGTATGTTTTTTTGTTTTTTTGTTTCTTTGTACTTATTTCTGTGCCAATATTTTTTCTCGAAACGGCTACAGCGATTTCAATGAAACTTGGAATAGTGTTAGATATTAGCAAACAATGAAGAACGAGCTAGGTTTGAACTTTGTAAATGCTCACCAGAGGGCGTGGCACTGCACTAAATTTAAAATTTGATTCAGTCATAACTCACAAACCATACAAGGTATTCAGACGAAATTTGGTGAGCGGGTACAACTTTATATTGCCTTGTAGCAGACAAAAAGTGAGCGGGATCAAAGAAGTGCCACGCCCACTTTTCAGCCCTTGAAAATTTTGATTCAATATTACTCAAAAACGACTCCAACAATTTTTATGAAAATTTAGGAGATATTACCTCTGAAAACAAGGATTGATATGTGATACGCCGTTATATTGGAAAAACTCGTTGAAGGGCGTGGCACCGCCCACAAAAATATAAAACGGTATAAAAAGAGAACCAATAAAGCAAACATTCTGAAATTAACTGTGAGGAGCCTAATTGCAATAGGGCATCTCTGATTTGAAAATGGGCGAAATGTCGCCATTGCGCGTGGAACCTCCCATACAAGCAAAATACGTTAAATGCTATTTCTCGCAAATGTTACAAGATATTTTAATGAAATTTGGTATGTAGGTACTACTTATCAATGCCTTGTAATAACCGAAAAGTGGCCGGTATCTAAGAAGCGCCACGCCCCTTTTTTAACCATTGAAAATTTTAATTCAATATTACTGGAAAACGAATCCAACAATTTTAATGAAAATTTTAAATATTTTCCCCTGAAAACAAGTATTAATATGTGATATGCCGTTATATTAGGAAAACTCGTTGGAGGGCGTGGCACCGCCCACAAAAATTTAATACTCTATAAAAAGGAAACTACTAAAGCAATCTTTCTGAATTTAACTGTAGGGAATCTTCTTTTTATGAGGCACCTATGAGCTGAAAGTGGGCAAAATATCGCAGGTGGGCGTGGAACCTCCCACATAAGTAAAACAAATTAAATGCTATTTAATGCAAATGGTACAACATATTTTGATGAAATTTGGTATGCAGATCTGGATCACGAGTATCTAAAGCATAACGAAAAGTGGGCTTTGTTCAATAATTGCCACGCCCACTTTTTTCCATAATAAAAATTTTAGTTAATAACTCATGCACAAAAAAAAAATGGAATGAACTTTCCGAGGCATGATTATACGATATTTCAGCCCCCATACAAGAGACGAAATATTTTGGGTTCGTGGCGTATCCCATTTATTTATTTTAAGTCATTCTATTTCTCTTAAAAAATTTGGAGTTCTTGATATTTTTCTATACCATTCGATATTTTCAGAGTTTTTTCTTATTATTTTTCTCATCGCTTAATTTATCATTTTGAAAGCATTGGAGGTGAAAAGGTACGAGTTACATAACAAAAAATAGCTATGAATAAAAACATCGACTAAAATAATAAGATCAGATTGTTGACCGAGCAGGGTTCGGTCTCCAGGTACTGAATTTTATATTAATTAATGTAATTTAAGTTTTTCTTATTCTATTGCGAAATATTTGTATAAACATACTATGTAGCTGTTTTACCCGGCGTTGCACGGGTTTTAATAAAAAGCCAGATTGCACTAAAAAGCTAATAACGAAAACTTTTTTTTATTTTTTAAAACAATGTGCCACAAACAAATGCTCCGATATATTTATTTTATCGGTAAAATTCCAAAAGTATCGCAAAATATTAAAATATACATTGAAGAGTCAAAGTTTATGGAAAAACGTCCAAAATATCGGTAAATGTTCAAAAGTATCGAAATACACCGAAGAAATCGGTAAAAGCCCAAATGTATCGAAAAACATCTAAAATATCGGCAAAAGTCTAAAAGTATAGAAGAACATCTAAAGTATAAGTAAAAGTTCAAATATAACGAAAAATATCCAAAAGTTTGGAAAAATTTTGAGAAATATCTAAAATATCGGCAAAGGCCCAAAAATGTCGAAAAACATCCTAAAATCGGTAAAAGTCCAAAAGTATTGGAAAACATCGAAGAAATAATAATACTTGATTGTTATTATTATGATAAGTGGCATGTTAAAGACTAAGTTCTTCTATGCGAACGATTCAAATCAATAAATACTATATATAAAAAAATCATTAAAAGTCCAAATAAAGCGAAAAAGATCCAATATTACGAAAAAGGTCCAAAAGTTTCGAAAACATTGAAACACATCGAAGAAATCGGTCAAAGTCCAAGTGTTTCGAAAAACATACAAAATATCGAAAAAAGTCAAAAAGAATTGAAAAATATTGAAAAACATCGTTAAAAGTTCAAAAATATTGAAAATATTGAGTTTGCATCATTGACAAAAGCACTCTCATTTTTGCTCTGATCAACACAACATCAAATTCTATATTCTTTCTTCGAGAATAAAAAAAAAAAAAACAATAAATGAAAGAGACGGAAAAGACAACAACAACACATAACTCATGGCGCAGCAAGCTATAGCAACTTAAATGAAAACGATAATTTATATGCAAGCTTTAAATTTTTTTTTCTACAACTTCATACTAAAAAAAAGGTTTATCTTATAAAAACCAAAAAAATAAGTATACAATCCTGTTCTTTACCACACGTAGAACGTTTTTAAAAAAAAATATTATTAAAATCGGTTCGGTATATTTTGCACCAAATCGTTACATAGGGTTTTCATATAAGCAATTTTATATAAATAGTATAGATTACATTGGTGCATGGTGAGTACTACTCGATGTAAACAATCGAAGCATTTTTTGATTTTTATAAATTTTTATAAATAAATTGCTGACATTGAAAGCCATCAATTAAATAACTTCATAAATTACACAGACGGCGCTAGTGAGCCTTATGATTTATTCATAATGGCGATCCTGTTCAAAGAGTTTATCCGTGTCCAATAGCGCAATCGCTTAAGCACCGCGTTTTCTTTCATTAGAAAACCGGAGTCACGGGTTCGAGTACGGTTTCTGACAAGATGTTATATGCCCCTTAGCTAACGAATCTAACGCGGCCCGCCACGGCCAGCTTGCGGCTTTCCAGGGTATGTTACCAACCCACCGCGTTAGAACGAGGGGTAACAATAAATACTACTTCTGGTTCCCACCAAAAGTGTATTTAAAAAACTCCAAAAAAAAAAAACGTCGAACTCAAAAATTATCAATATCCAAAAGAAAACCTGTGATATTAAACCAAAAAAAAAACTTGATTCTCATAAAGGAACATTATTGCAATCGCCACCATAAGCAAGGGGAGTTGATTTTGTTTCCCCGCACAGCCACCCTACCTGTGCCATCAATACCATGCATCTCAACGACACCCATAAACAAGCTTCTTTCACCAATAAACCAATTCACTTACCCATCACCGGTCATCATCCCACCGTCTCTCCAAAAGATTCACCACGACATCTTCATTTTCATTTTTGATTCAAGACATTTATTCCAAAACTTAACATACGAAATTCAGCCTAAGCCAGACTTTAAAAAAAACCAACATAAACTTACATAAACTTATAAAATCAAAATGAAATATGTATATGTATAATAAAAAAACCTGCAAATAAATATGTAAAAACCATATGCATAAAAATTATAAATATTAGATTTGATATAAGAAAAACAGTTTTTAAAAAAAAAGCTAAAACGAATATGTTTTATCTATCGCTCAGTTCTTTCGGTAACCAACCATAAATCACAATAAAAAACTACCCCTAAATTCCTAAATGAGCTCGCTTAGAAACTTGCTATCACAAATAAATATTCTTTTTTTAAACCTCCCCTTTTTAATTTGTCAGTAATAGATAAATATCCTTACAAAAATTATAAAAAAAACATGCAAAAACAAAAATGAAATAAAAAAAAACTTATAAGCTACAAATTTATAAATTAAAATACTACTTTTTCCCCACTGTCCCACAAACGACCCAATTTCTTTCCTCTTTACTCTCAAACCTTTTTATGGACATCTTCTCTCCGGATAAAATATTCCTGCAGATCGCAGACTTTTTACATCCACTTCTTTTCAAATGTGGATCGCCTTCTTTTTGTGGAGTCTACCACAGGTTGTGATCCGAAATTATAATTTTGCGCACTGTTGTACCGATGTCTTTGGGCCAACTTAATATTCACCACCGGATTTTGTTCTCCTACCAAATTCAAATTCTAGGTTCTGCTCTTTTATTTTTTTAAACTTAAAATACTTTAAAAATAAAGAAAAATTGTGGTTGATTTATCTTCTTTTAAACTCAGTGCTCGCTAGTGCCATCCATGGTCCCCACTTCCTGCATCAGGCACAATTTTCTTTAAATCACTCTGGACAACTTTCATCAAAAAGAGCCGAAGGTGAAACCGTCTGCGATGAACTCTTCAAATTTTCCTGCTAAAACTTCCTCACTACTGGAACTACCTCTTGGTCGAAACACGGGCTCTTATTTTCCAAAATTATTTTTGTTAGACTAATCTTTATTAGCTAACTTAGCACTGTCTTTTAAACTTTTCAATAAACTTTAACTTTTTAGAGCGCTTAAAAACCAGCACAACTTTGGACATGAGGACTGTACAACTAAATTTTTGCGCTAAAACAATTAGTCGCTAAGCCTATTTTTTTCAAATTTTCTACTACATAAGGAAAACAGTTCTTGACCTGCCCTTATGTTCTAACATACATCACGAAGACCTCACATTTTAACTTTTCCCCTACTTAACACTAACAAATTATACTAATTTATAACTAACTCACACTAAACTTTTCTTGCATCTAAACAAAATCTCCTAAACGAGCCAACAATCCATGTACATGCTATGTTGCTAAAAAAACACTGTTACCCTATTTCTAAAATACATCATGCACAATAAAACATTTGGTTCTTGTCTTGGCTGTGGAACTAAATTTCCTTTAACACCATATAAGCAAACTAAAAAATCAATAAATTGGGACTTTTGTTCAATCAGACGTGCTGACACGAGCACGCACCAAAATTTTTGCGTACAAATTAAAAACTTTGAAAAAAACTAACAATAAAAGGACAAGTTCCTATTAAACCGCAAATTCCTGAACAATAAAACCAAGGAAACATATATCCTTATGTTTCAACAACAAACAAATCAAAAAAAAAAACGTAAAGTAAAAAAAAAAACAAATGTGCGGCAGTAGCGCTCTATCCCGAAAAACTAATAATTTCTGGGCTAAAGGGATAAATAAAAATCATCTAAAAAATTCATCAAAAGGGTTCTCCCGGAAACAAAAAAAAAAAAAAAAAATGCTAAAAATTGGTGAAAAAAAAAAGGTAATGCAAGTGTGGCAGCCGAGCACTCTGCCAACCCTCCCCCCCCCCCCCATTCGGAAATAAAGCCACATTCCATATCAGGATATCAGGCTCATTCGCCTGCAACAAGATATGAAAGCCCTTGTGCCGCGTCTAGATTCTAATGGATTAATATGGATAAAGAAAGTGTCCATTTTGGGGTGAACACACTATCAAATTGCAAAATTATTTTGATGATTTCGAATTTGTTTGGCATCACCCAATTTTGTCGTAAAAAAAAAAATTTATGGATTTGATGAGTTTTTGATAGTGAGAACGCTTCTTCAAATATTTTGTCAAAAACTTTAAAGAAAATCAAAAATTTTTGACTTTTCGCTGATTTGACGAGTGATTTGATGAGTTATTTGAAAATGTGAACGCAAATACATTTTTCCGTACGCGTATTTTCATTTCAAAACAAGATTTCAATGAGTGCACGTCGCTCGGATGATGAAAGTAAAGAGGAATATGATTTTTTTTTTTATATTATAAGGGTTGTTTTCATTATTTTAAGTAAGGTTGTGGTTGAAAAAATCTTAAATAATTTAATTTAATAATTAAATAACTTCCTAGCCGATTTGCATATACATGTGTAATTTTAGATGCAGCTACTGAAGAATTGTATGTACAAAAGTATATATTTTTTGTAAAATAGTAACAAAATAACTTTTATTTGTTTTTTCAATGGATGGAATAATTTATTTCTGCATATAAGATTTAATTTATGGTATTTTCACTACATTTTCATAATTAGTTTCCTTGTTTTTCATCGACGCTTCAATTTTCATAGCCAGAATTCATCCGCTATTGCGATGTTACCTCATCGGCGTACAAAGAAAAACTGAAATTTGAAGAGTAATTTGAAGGTGTGCACACTCAAAACTCAAAATTAGTGATACCAAACAAATTCGAATTCATCAAATTAAAATTGATAAATTTTGAAAGTGTATTTGGATCCTTGCTATCTAATGGATTGAAATGGATTTGAAAAATAAAAAATTAACTTATTATTCGAGCAATGTTTTCACATTAACAATGGCATTTACTTGATGTTTATAAAGTGCAGTAACAAAAAAGGTTTACATAAACTTGAATAGTTGCAGTTGGATTATAATGGATAAGACTGGATTGACATTGATCACGTTTTTTTTTGTTTTTTTATAAGTTTATTATGGATTGAAAGGGTTTGTAGTTGGACTTTAATTCCTCGCTGGGTGCGATTGGCTCCTGCAATATTTCACGTCGCATTCATCGCGTTTTTCCATAGCAGATCTGTGCGGATTTTTTGCAAACATTTTTAAAGCCACGCTCTACAAAATATCGCACAGCCCACGCATTTTTATTGGGATCACCACTGGCAAAGCCTTTATATGGTGGTGTTGTTGTTGGTTGGTGGTAGTGTTGTTGTTACTGCTGGTGTTTTTGTTGTAGCTGGTGCTGATGTTGTAGCTGGTGTTTTTGTTGTAGCTGGTGTCTTTGTTGTTGGTGCTGTTCCTGCAGCTTTTGTTGTTCTCGCTGCTGGTATTGATGTTGTAGCTGATGTTGTTGTTGGTGGGGTTGGTAACAGCAGCAACATTTTGGTGTTTGTGCTGTTGTTGAATCTGGTGTTGTTGTTCCTGCTGCTGGTGTTGTTATTGTTGGTGTTTATGTTGTTACTTGTGTTGGTGTTTGTGTTGTTGTTGTTCGTGGTGATGTCGCTGTTGGTGTTTGTGTTGCTGTTGTTATTGTTTGTGTTGTTATTATTGTTGTTGTTGTTCGTGCTGCTGATTTTGTTGTTTGTGCTGCTGATTTTGTTTCTTGTTGTTGATCTATCTGGTGTTTTTATATGTTTATTTGTAGGTTTATTTGCAGGTTTATTTGCAGATTTTTTTGGCTCAAAAACATCGTCTTCATCCGACGATTGCGGTGGCATTGTTGTTGGAAGTGGTGTTGTAGCTGTTATTTTTCTACCTGTTGTTGGTGCTGTTGTTGATGTTGTTGGTGCTGTTGTTGATGTTGTTGCTGCTGGTATAGCTGCCGCTGTTGTAGTTGTTGTTGTTGGTGCTGTTGTTGATGCTGTTGTTGATGTTGTAGCTGCTGCTGTTGTAGTTGTTGTTGTTGGTGCTGTTGTTGCTGTAGCTGTTGTTGTTGATGTAGATGTTGTTGTTTTTCTTGATGTTGTTGGCTCAAACTGCTCCGACATACTAATTGTAGTCGTTCCTGCTATCGTTGGGGGGTTATAATTTATGTAAATTTCTTCCTGGAAAATAATAAATTTATGTTAATTAATTCAATTAAATTAAATTGCGAAGTTAAACATACCCAATTTAGGACAAATTCTTCTTTGCTTGGCTTCTGATTTCTTAAGTCAGGCTTTGCGCCAACGCCCAATCCGGGTATCAAGAAAACCCATGATGCGGGCATTATTTGCCCAATATCGAAAAATTTTCTCACTCTGTCTTTCATGTATTCTACTTTCTTCTGAATAATATTTCTTTTTATTTTCAATTGCTCGGAATTTTTAAAATATTCTACTGCGAATTCTTCGATTTTTACATCTCTTAATAAATGTTTCCTAAAACCTTTGTGGTTCGAATTTCACACCAGAGGATACTTTTCCAAAAATAATGCATATATTGATTTGAGTATTTGAGTGCAATTTGGTTGGGTTATTTCAAAAAACGTTTTCAGTATAACATTTTGAAAAATGATTGCATAGTTTTAGAGGGCAATTTTCGTTTTTGAAACATCCTGTTTTTTATATTTTGTACTGAGGTAAAAGGATGCCACACCACTGAGATAAAGCACAGTTTTAGAGCGTTATTTTAAACTCACAAATGTGTATTTTGGTTGCATTGTCGTAAAAAATACTCCTTAAGTTGCATTTTGAATATATTTTTTGTATGGGCGGTAGGCGTGTCGGTTGACCGATTTTGTTCATTTTCAATCCCTTGAGCTTACTTTGACGAAGAAGGCGAATACTAACTTTCATTGAATTATCTTGCTCAGTTTTCCCAGACTTGCCAGCCAGCCAGACGGACGGACATGGCTATATCGACTTAGGAGATGACGCTGATCAAGAATTTATATACGTTTCTTGTAATGTTATATTAAGGCCGCCTTACACTATCCCACAAAGTATAAAGACACGTCCAAATTGACATGTTGCAAGCAATGTGTGATAGTTTAAACTAGAGAAAAACAATCTAATGAAAAACCGTTTTGATTTTTTTGACAGTCTAAACATGAAATTTGACATTCCTCCCCACATTAATACAAAATTGACAGCATAATGAAATTCTATCACACTTTTTTTCTGACATGTTGTAATACTTTGTGGGATAGTATAAAGCGGCCTTTAATAAACTAAATTGAAATGGAAATATACTTTTTTCTCTACGTTACAAATGGAAGGACAAAGTGAATATACCCTGGGTGTAGGGTATAAAATGGTATCAGCAAGGTAAATATTATGGATGTCTAGGATATGGGCGTGATAGTCAAAAGACACGCCTATCTCCCACTAAAGAAATACATTTTTTTGACTCTTATGGTATGCAACACAATATTTTCAGAGGTATGCAACACATTATTTCCATACACAATAACTTACATTGCAAACTCGCATTGAAAAACAGATGTGATTTCAATTGGCTTAAATATGTCAAAAAGTTTTTGATTTCAATTGATAAAGTACATTTTCACCTTTAAATTCTTTATATTTAGAAGACGTAGCAAAGAGTAGCTAACTCAGTTTAAAAATCACAAATCTGCATTGTTTTAAAGTTTGTTTACTTTCCACAGTGACAGTAAAGACATCTCTCCTCTACGCTACTTTTATTTCTGCCTACATTTCCAATTTGGTTTCACAACAACAAATATCCATCTACTGAAATTACATGGTAGAAACCACAATATCGCTCCTTAACTTTTTCTGCTTGGTACAGAATCAGAAATAAAATGCAGAAAACGTAATTTTAATATTTTTAGAAAATAATATGAGTGCATTAATAAAAGTATTGCTGAATTTCAATCAGAAAGGACTAAAGTACAGAATTATTCTATTCCGACCTCATTTTGCTAAATAACACGAAGTCTGCGTCATTGCAAAAGTGATGGTAATAACGTTCCAAATGGAACACTAATGACATTTCTGTGGTCATTTACTTGGTTTTTTATATTTTGGCACGTTTTTTAGCAAATAGTTCAATTGAGTGTTTGAAGAATTTTCGATAGTTTTCAGAAATTCAAAAACTTTTCAAAAATTACTATGGCAACAAATTCCTTTGTCCAGGGACAACAGAATAATTTCAGCAAGTATTTATTTACAAGTGTATATGTAAATTGGCTTCATTTATTTCAGAAGAAGATGAAAATTTCGAAGATTATCATCTTTAAAACAATTTTTAAATCCCAATATCATAGGTAGTACCCACTCTTGCTGATGTTGTTGCTGTTATTTTTCGGTAAAAAGCCATATAATTTTCTCTTCTCACAAAAATAACAAAATTAAAGTTCGGTTTAATTTTGGTTCTCGAGAAGGACACTTGGTAGAAAGGCCACAACACATCATCAACATCGAACACAATGCCATGGCTGATGAGGAAAACCAGCTGATGTCATCTCAATATTTATAAGAAAACTAATTATTTCATTGAATTATGTTGCTCAGTTTTTCCAAAAAATGTATTTCCACGCACACCCAGCCACACAGCCAGCCAGACAGAAAGACATGTCTATAGGTGACGCTGATCAAGAATATATGTACTTTTCCATACCTGTCACGTCTCCTTCTCTGCGTTACAAACGGAAGGACAAAGTGAATATACCCTGGGTGTAGGGTATAAAAAAACAACAGTCGCTAAAGTAAACTTTTTCCAAAATCTGCCAACTATAGCAAAAATCACCTGTTGCAAAACAATTGCACCGCACAGAAAATCTACTCTGCAATACTACTTAATAACTTTTTTTCTTCAAGATACTTACCGTTTTTATTTAATCCTGGCTGCTCCATTCTTTTCCTCTTTTATTTCTTTTCTTAAAACAAATTCGTGCATTCAACGAAACGTTTGCAGCTTTGCGCACTCACGAAATACGAAGAAAACGTCAAATAAATTGCCTCATAAATTTACTAGGTGGCAACTCTGTTGGTACTTGCAAATTCACGTGCACAAAAAAAAAAAAGCCGCAGCACAAAAAAAATAGGCGCTGCACAAACGCGAAAACGCTGCATGCAGACGTCAAATTTGCGTGGAAAACTGCGGGTTGACGCTGTTGGCATTTTATGTTTTTGTTTCTTCTTGCCTTTTTTTTTTTGGACAAAAATTAACTCAAAATCACTAATTCAATGAAGAAAACAAAGCAAAATAAAAGTGTGATAAATGCAGCGGGACGGCAGTGATACAAAAATTTTATTTGCAATTTTTGTTGTCAAAATTTTTTGTTTCTTCTTTTAAACTGAAGTTTGACAAAAAAATCGAAGGAGTACCACGCCCCCTTTTTAACCATTGAAAATCTTGATGCAATATTACGCAAAAACGACAAAAACAACAATTTTAATGACAGTTTAAGAGATTGTACCCCTAAAAACAAGTGTTAATATGTGGATTTATGGAAGGGCGTGGCACCGCCCACAAAAATATACGCTATAAAAAGAATACTTCAAAAGCAATCTTTTTGAATTGTAGGGAGTCTACTTGCTCCTAGGCACCTACAAACTGAAAGTAGGCAAAATTCGCCGGTGCGCGCGGAACCTCCCATGCAAGTAAAATACATTAAATGCTATTTCTCGCAAATTGTACGTTATATTTTGATGAAATTCGTCATAACGAAAAGTAGGCTTTGTTCAATAATTGCCACTCCCTTTTTTATCAAAATATCAGGCACAAAAAAAAATGTAATGAACTTTTTATTATTATATCGATAATCGAGTTTAGCTACTGCAGCTAAAAGCCTTCTTAGCCAATTAGCAAAAAAAAAAGGTGTAAATTAAATTTTTAGCTTTTTATAAAAATTTCTGAAATAAGGGATAAAAAACATGCAAGTTAATATTATCTTTGTTTTGTTTCATATCCCGTAGCTTTATCACACTTTCACAACATACCGCTCTAGCCTATACCCTGCAAGAACGTATCAATTATATAACTCATTATTTATGTGTTATTGCTACTTTCGCACTTGTCATTAATAACCTTAGTATAACCAATGAGACATATCTCATAAATAACTCTTTATATGATCATCATGCTTACCACATACTTCCACCAAACAAATAACAAAATAAACGACAGTTATAATTAATATTTATTTACTAACAATACTTCACATTAGCCGTGTTTTTTTGACGCGTATATACAATTGTGGATACCTTCAAATTGCGATAACTCATGAACAGTAAGTCACACAATCGAACTCTAAGAAACTTTTTTATGGAGAATCACGTTGTCTTTCAATTTATTTATAAGGAGGTATTTTATAAAAACTGGTTAGCGCCGATAAATGGCAAAAAATCACTTTTTTTTAAATAACTTCTAGATAATTACTTTTTTTCTACAAAAAGTTAAAATTATTTGTAGAGCATGTGGTTCTCCTTGAAAAAGAACCTTGGACTTTTTATCGTACGACTCACCGTTCAAAAGTTATCGCAATTTGAAGGTATCCACTATTGTATATACGCGTCAAAAAAAACACGGCTATTATGTACTTTTTACCCGAAGAGGTTAAATTAATAATTTATTCAATTCTTTTTTTTGCTGCTCAAATTTTCTTTTCTTAGCTCTGTTGTGGCTTAGCTGAATAGCTTCCTTTCAAAGTGGATGCGCCCTTCTGCCTTGGAAACATCTGAAAAATGAGAGATTTTATTGTTTTGTTCCACATATTTTAAATTTTGTTTTACCTTTTATTTTAAAATTGCTCACAATATTTTTTTAAAACGTTTATTTTTCAGCACATAAAACTTCGATTTGACAGAAAAATCAAATTGTCTTTTTTAGCCAATGTCAATATATTGCATTAGTGTTGGTACCGATAGAATTTTTTTGTAAATGTGTTAGAGAATCGGTTATTACGTTCTTGCAGGGTATGTACATGAATATGTAAGAGTATTTTCATACACTTGCATATAAATATTCATACAAATCAAAGATGGGATGTCTGAAAAAATTTAACCCTGCATGCTATTTGGCTCGGACAATACACTAACAAAAAACATGCATTAAGCAAAATATGACAAAAAGATCGTTCTAATTGATGGCAAAGACAACTAACTACAGTTATTTTTCAATCTAAGTTTGAGTTGACCTTTTGACAAGTTAATATTAGGTGCGTTTTTTTCGGCATTCTATCTGGACTTTCTTTAGCACTTCACGATAAATGTATGGGAAAGCAACAACAAATAGCGCTAAGCTAATGCACGTTAAATTAAAGTGGTAAGCTCCGCGGCTAAATATTGTTGCCGTTTGTCACCGTTTTTTATTGATTATTAATCGGGTTTTTTTAATCGGTAATTGTGACTTCGCACTTGTTATCGATTGTAAGTTGACATTTGTGTGATGTTGACATTTCTGTGTAGTTTTAATTTATTTATTTTTTGCTATTGCTCGCTCGTCGGCTTTAGAAGTTATTGTGTTTCTTTAAAAAGTGTTTGTTTTATTTATATTTTAATTTAATTGAACGCATTCGCTTCTTCGTATGCCAATGAAATCCCTGTCAGCTATGGCGATAGATACCAAACGTTGTTGTCGCATACAAATTGGTTATTTGCTGAAAAAACTTTGTAAACGTTTTACTGCTGAGGAGCTCATTGAATTTATACCCGGTGATGATGAAGGAACACATCGTCGCCTTAAGAAAATACGCAAACAAATGTGACGTGATACACGCAAAAAATTAAACGAAGAAAAGGATAAGAGTTCCTTGGAATGGAAGAGTGTGACGTATGTATATAAACACGGTTTTGTTTTGATTGAGTTTGATTGGTTTTAAAAAAATTTATTTTTTCATTAGTATTGATGATGTTCTTGATGACTCTGATTCTGATTTACCGAATGGCATGATAACGCTGCAGCGGATAAATCTAAAATGAAATCTAAAAAAGATCGCGAGGATCCAGAGGATGTTGTAGATTTGGCAGACATAAAATCTATTGGCAATGTTTTAAGTGCGTTAGTATGAAAATACTCATTTGAAATTTAGTTAAAATAATAACTTTCCAAATATTTTATTACCAGCAAATCGTCCTGATTTATCCGGCACAAATGCAACTGCGAAATCGAAAAATAAGGATACAAATCGGCGATGATGGAGATAGCAGTAGCGATGATAATGATGGTGACGATGCTATGGAAACAAAACCAGTAGTCAAACGTGGCATGGAAGAGGATTCTAATAATGATTAGAATATTAAATACAAATAACGCAAATGCAAAGTTTAATTTCTCAACAATTTAAGATAAAGTGAAACTCAACGCCTCAAATCGTAAACGTAAAGCTAACAATGCTACAAGCATGCGCTCAGGTAAAACTTCTACCTCGCGTTATACTGCCGGTGGCAAGGGCATACATCGACCTGTTATACAGCTAAATCGGGCAAATCAGCATATACAGGTAGTGAATACTCATCGAAAAAGGTAAAGGATGATATGGAAAAGAAAGGCAAAGTAGATCCATACGCTTACATACCATTGAGTAGAAATTCCGTAAATAAACGGTAAAATTAATTGAAACAATTCAAAATCATAATTTTAATAATAAAATCTACTTTAATTTACTATATAGGTCACGCGATTTCGCATGAGTTTAAAAGCGCTGTTAAAACTTCACGCAAAGCAGCATTGAAAGGTGTGAAGAGCAAGATACAAAAATCTTTTAAAAAATGAAATGATTGCGGGTTTCTTTTTAAAATATAAAGTCAATATTTTATTGTAAGCTTGTAAAAAAAAAAACAGTTTGCAAGCAAGGCGTGTTAAATTAATTACTGTATAAAATGAAGTACGCAAACTAAATGATGCATATTTTTTTAAAATATTAGACTTATTTGGATCATTAAATGCATTAAAAGTATTAAAATTACTTCTGGCCGTAAGTGACCTGAGAAAATTTCTGAATACATTTATTTTTGCATACAAAAGTTGAACTCGTCTTTGTACACGATTAATTATACATTTACAGTTTATTTAAATCGTCAAAGTATTGCTTCTCAATCAGGTCTGTTCCGTAATCCGTATGGTTTCAATTACTTTTCATTTAGGAGCCTTTTTGATGAAAATGGTGAGTCACACTATAAAAAGTATAAGAATCTTTTTTGTGGAAAATTACAGGTTCTACAAATAACATTGACTTGCATTAACAAAAAAGTAACCGTTTAAGAAACATTCTTAAAAACATGGGAAAAATCGAAAAGTTAGGCTTTATCGAATATTTCCGAAACAGATACTTTTTAATAAATACAAATGAATATTATTTATAGAACCTGAAATTCTCCGCAAAAAAGATGCTTTACTTTTTATCGTGTGACTCACCATTTTCATCAAAAAGCCGCCTAACTAAAAAGTAATTGAAACCACGCGGATTACGGAACAGGCCTGAATATGTGTAGTTGTCCACTTATCATCTGGATCCACTCCAGCCATTGTCTCCTCATGAAAATTAAATTTATTGTTGTCATCTAATCAAGTTATCGTATGCGTACGACTGCCATAACCGGCTTCTGGTATATGCACATTTAATGCACTTAAGTGTCCTCCCCAATATGGTGCTCGTCGTTGTAGTCCCTTGGCGTACTTTTTCGAAATGTGCTAATGGTAAACTATCCAAAACCAAAGCAGCGACCTTCTTCATATTAATCAAGACCCGGTGGTACATTGCTGCAAAGTGGTCAGACAATTTTTCAACTAATTCATTGCTGATACCCTTCTCTTCAAATAAATCATATAAATCATCAAGTAAATCATATAGATAACCATCGAGCACATCACCAGCAACAGCGTATACTTTATCATTCCACTCGCCTTCAAAAATACACATTTCATAAATTTTTTGGTCATTGGTCGTCCTCCTGTGGTTTTCTTTGTAGGAAATTGTGGCTTGCTACGCATTTCACCCATATCGGGTTCATCAGCATTTGGATCAATTTCGGGTTCTTCCTCAGTGTCAACTATATGATTGACGTTGAAACTGACGACAAGTGAATCCATCCAAAGCAGTTGGCACAACTTTTGCTTTTTGTGCTTTACGCTCTGCGACAATTAGTTAAACTCAACCAATTCGCGTTCACCCTTGGTGTGAATGTGATGTTTAATACCACAACCGCAGCTACATCCTAAGCTTGGCTTTCGAACATTTAAAACCATAGCATGTCCATTACCCGAATAATCTGGATTTTTCGACATGTGCCAAATGCTGTAAGTTGCTTTTACCGAAAATATTTTTCAGCGAATTTTCCTTGGCACTGGCGCCGATATTGAAAAAACATAATGTGACTTTGTTCGAACCATTCATTTTTCTGTAGAAAACTATTTAATTTTTTCTAGAAAATTTTGTAAAAAATTAACCAAAAAAAAAAAAAAAACCGAAACATAAACAAATGTCAGCTGTTAATAAAGAAGAACATCATTTTCGAAAGTGCTATTCACAATGCAGCGTTTTGTTCGACCCACCGTTAGCACATTTAAGCCCACTTTAAGCCCACTTGCCACGAAAACGCACCTATTATAAAATTCACAATTATTGACAAGAGTTGTCATTCGATTAAATCGAGCTGAAAACATATAATTAGTTCTGCTAACCGGCTGATAAAACAATTGCGGAGAATTACGATCGCTTCTCCGATTTACATTGAAAAAAATATAGTTTAAAAGTTCTGGAGCAGCAAGGGACCCAGTGATAAGTTGGTGCAAATAAAGAATATCTGCATTATCTCTGCGTTCCCGTAGAGACTGCATTTTAAGTAGCTTCAAACGATCCTCATAAGGAGGAAGATTTGAAGAATCAACCCAATTTAGGCCATTCAGAGCAAATCGAATAAAATTTTTTTGAATTCTTTCGATTCTATCAACATGAACATTATAAAATGGTGACCAAACTTGACTAGCGTACTCCAAGTGAGGACGCACACTCGTATTATGTAAAGTTATCGTTACTAATGAATTATTAAATTCTTTGGCCCACCTTTTTATAAGCCAAGCAGAGAAGCTGCTTTCTTACATATTTGATTCATATGTTCATTAAATGTTATTTTGTCATCAAAATAGACACCTAGATCTTTAACAAAATACACACAACAAATGTTTTTGTCTTTCAATACATAATCATATTTTATATTGTTTTTCTTCCTAGAAAACGTTATTGTTTGGCATTTATCTGGATTTAGATGCAAATTATTTTTAAAGCACCAAATTTCGAATGATTTCAAATCAGACTGAAGCATAACAGTATCATGATTTTCCCTCACTGACTTGAAAATTTTCATATCATCCGCGTAAACTAGCAAGTTAGAGTTTTTAATTATATGGGTTACATCATTTATAGCCAAGATAAATAGTAACGGTCCTAGGTGACTACCTTGTGGGACACCTGGAGTCACCGTAAAAGAAGAAGATAAGGCTTTACGAAATCTTACTTGATATGATCGATCTAATAAATAAGATTCAATCCAGCCAATGAAGATGGAAGGAAATCCAAGTTTTTTTAGTTTAAACATAATCAAACTATGTGGTAGCTTATCGAATGCTTTACTAAAGTCTGTATAGACGCAGTCATCTTGGCAGCCAGAGTCTAGTGAACTCAAAGCAAAAGAAGAAAAGTCAAGAAGGTTCGAGGTTGTAGATCTGCCATTAAACAAATCCATGCTGACGTGTTGAAATGATTTCACTGCAGTAGACCTTGACTTGATCATATATAATCTTTTCAAAAAGTTTAGGAAATACCGATAACTTAGCTATTGGTCGATAGTTGGACACATCACTTTTACATCCCTTTTTAAATATTGGACTTATAAACGATTCTTTCCATTATTTAGGAAAATAGCTATCGTTTAAAGATTTATTAAATAAAAAACTGAGCGACTGGCTCAGAATTGTGCTACAATTAACAAGTACTATGGCAGGTATGCCATCAGGTCCTGGGCAAGAACTATCTTCAACAGATAAAATATATTTCGATATAAGCTCAGGTGAAAATGTAAACTCAGTCATTGAAACTATTGGATCATTATCCATGAATTCGAAATAATTTGCATCAGGAGAAAATTGATCTTTTGAAAATGATTTTTTGAACAAATCGGCAAACAACTCAGCAATAATTTTAGAGTTATTTGTATACCCTTCTGATGTCTTGAATTCAGACGGAAACCCGTCCGATTTTTTTTTAGAATTAATAAAACCCCAAAAGTTCTAGGAGTCTTGTAAAATATTCAACTTCATTTTATTCATATAATCATAATAGGCTGAAGCTGATTTCAATTTAAATTCCTGAAACAAACAATCGTATGTCTCAAGGTCATTTTGATTTTGACTGCAGACGTATTTTTTCCAAGCTCTATTTCGACAATTTCGTATATTTTTCAACTCTTTCGAATACCAGGGGTATGACGAATTATCGAGTTTTTTTATAGTACGTGGTACCGACAATGATATTGCTGTAGATATTTCACTGTAGAAAAAGTTAATACAGGTATCTAGACAATTGTCATTGAAAACATGTAGCATATTGTTTAGCTTGTTTTCCAAAATAGCATTCAGCTTCACAGTCAGCTTTTTTAAAATTATATTCATAAATTTTAGTCGGTGAATTTGAATCAAGTAAGTTATTATTGTCGATTTGAAATAAAATACTCAATGGAGGATGATAGGCATCAACCACAGATAGGGCATGGAAAGCATTATCGACTACGATATTGTTACTAGCAGTAGCCAAAACTAAGTCAAGTTGTCGCCCATGACAATTAGTTATACAACTAACTTGTTGTAAAAATTTCATCAACAAAAATATGTTGTTGTCGAGTTGTGGGATTAGACGCATACGAATATGCGTCATCCTCAGATAAAGTCCATTTAAGGCCAGGTAAATTAAAATCACCCAACAATAAAATTTCGTCGTTATCGCTGAGTTCACTGATGATAGTATCTACGGACTGTGACAGATTGTCGTAGACTTCAGTACTACTATCAGGAGGTATATAAGCGTTTAGAATGTATAAGAAAGATTTTCTTAATAAAACTTTAACGCAGATAACCTCCAATGCAGCCTTATGCACTTTTTGACGCTGAATCCGTCTTCATCAGCAGAACTGTCATCATACCTGCAGGATTTTGAAATATCCTTGCTTGAAGTTGAAGAAAACGCTGTGTTCAGTCTTACAGCGTAGCTACAAGAAAAAGTGAAATTCTTTTTTAATAATAGCATCAAATAGCCACGCTCCTCCTTATCAAAATATCCTTTCGGATTTTTCCAATAGGACTCTTATTTTCCGAGTTATGATCCTTTGATGATAAGATATTTCAGCCCCCATACAAAAGACGAAATATTTTGGGTGCGTGGCATATCCCATTTATTTATTTTAGGGCATTCTATTTCACAAAAAAAAAATTTAGTTTTTGATATTTTTCTAACCATTCGATACTTTCTGAGTTTTTTGTTATTATTATTCTCATCGGTTAATTTATCTTTTTGAAAGTATAACTTTAGAGGTGAAAAAGAACGAGTTTCATAACAAAAAATAGCTATGAATAAAAACATCGACTAAAATAATAAGATCAGATTGTTGACCGAGCAGGGATCGGTCTCCAAGTACTATAGCATTATATAGCATATATTGCTATATATATATATAAGTCGACTATGCGGCATTAGACGACGTAAAAATATTAGACAAAGAGAGACGATACAACTCCAGATGTACGTTGGAGAGCCTTCGTATCAAACAAACAACGACTTCACTCAACTTCAAAGAAGACAAAGACAAAATCAGCAATATTTATTGTTAATTTATTTTAATTTTACATCTTTAAATTTCGTGTCAATTTGTGCAATATTTTGTGTCGTAAAAAAAATTATTTAAAATTCATTTATTTATTACTGAATGTTGTTTTGTCTGTGGAAAATCACTGTTTAATTTTAAATATAACATTGTAAGTTTTAGAAAACTATACTTATTATAGCTGCTGAACATATTTTAAAAAAGAGAAAAAAATGTAACGTTCATTCTATATTTATTTTCCGTTGCAGTGTTTTATAAATAAAATAAACCCTAAGTACGCGGTTAGTTTTCCATTTAGTTTTAAATTCAAAAACGTATTTTTGAAACTTCTATTCTATTTTTAAGAACGTTTTTTGAAATTTTTTTGTTGAAAAAAAAAAAATTAATTTTTGCGTTTTTTAAGAAAATTAACAAGAAATGAAAACAAAAAAAAAAAAAATATTTTCTATGCAAGTTTTATAGCCTGAAGCCCAAACTCCAATAGCGCGTCGGCAATGGCAGTGGCAGTGTTCGAAAACAGTTGTCATTTTAGAACGCACTACTTTATATGAAAGTAACTACAATACAGCAGCGGCAGTACACAGCGCTGTGCAATTTTTCTCTATTTCTAAATTCACTGCCACTGCCTCTCATTTGAATATCTTCGAATTTTTCGAACTTCAATATTTTGAGAAAAAACATGTCATTTGTTAAAATTTTTAAAATTGTGACATTTTAAAATTTATATTGTGAGTTGTGCGTTAAAATTAAAAGATAAAATAATGAGTTCATTCGCGAAAACTGTTTAAATTCAAACACTGCCAGTGCCACTACTGGCAGTAAAATACTGCTTCGAAAACAGCCACTGCCATTGCCGACGCGCTATTGGAGTTTGGGCTTGATTCTGTGATTTCTTGATAAAATTTTTGTCAAGTAATTTTATCAAGATTTTTAAACGGTCAAGTTGGCCAAACTTGAATTGTATACGTTTTTATAATAATAAAATTTAGAAAATCGATTTTTAACATAGCCCTTAGCTCAGATAGTAGGATCGTCAACTAGCAACGCAGAGGTCATAGGTTCAATTCCGTGGCGGGCTTGTTGACAAATTTCAATACGGCTTTTGCCATTGACAAATTATTTTATTTTTATATTTTCATCTTTTTATTAGAATTAACAACTGCACAAATCGAAGAAATGTAGATGTTTGCAATTTTGATACACGACGAAACAAAATAACAAGATATCAAATGCGATTCCTTCGCGTTAATAGCGATCTAAGATCCTTTCCACAAAAGGAGTTTATACAAAATTTTAGAGTTCCTGCAACCTTGTGTCATAGTCTTGTGGATGATTTAAAGCCGCATGATATTCAGAAAATGTCGCTATCATTGTCCGCTCATATTTTGGGAACGTTAAATTGGACATGGATCTTGTCAAAAATGTTTCGGAAATAAGTGCAACCTTCCTATGAGTCAGTCGTCTGTATCACGTTCCGTGCATGCGGTAGAACAGCATTAATAAGGTGAAATTTGCTGGAATAAAGTTTCCGAACTGGAAAAAATTTCAAAAATAAAGAAACCAAGGAAAAAAACAAGAAAAAAGAAATAACATGAATAAACAATTAAAAAAAATTTCAAGTTCGCTGGAGAATTGAACCTACGACCTCTGCGTTGCTTGTTGACGATCCTACTATATGAGCTAAGCGCTCTGTTGAAAATTGATTTTCTAAATTTTATTATTATAAAAACGTATACAATTCAAATTTAGCCAACTTGACCGCTTAAAAATCTTGATAAAATTTCTTGACAAACATTTTATTAAGAAATCACAGAATCAGGCTGTTAATGTTGAATTCGACTCTGGCCTTAGAATTGCTATATCTCTTATGGTTTTCGAGAAATCTTAGCCTAAAAGTTTTTTTTTTGAGATTTTTGAGGTTATATAACAAAACAAGGAATTCTTTAGCCACAAAACCTGATAACGAAGCTTAAAGCCAAAAACTTCAAAAATCCGAATCTGTTAACCGTTTTTTTCTATCGCGTCTGAGATCCGAGTTATCCTTGATTTAAAGTGCAGAAAACGCTATTTTCAGACATATGGCGTGCATTCAGGTATGATCGATTCCGCTCTGGTAATTTTGATGTAAATCTTGTCGACTATGTACCAAAAAAGTGAACGAAATTCTTGAAAAGTTGGAGGAAGACCAACACAAAAGCAGTCAAAACATCGCTATATAATCTGAGTGAAAAAGATCTCATTGACCTCTTTCAGTATAAGAATCTCGGATTACCATTTGTTTCACTCGTTGCAGAATTATCTTGATAGCGTAAAATCGAATTCCCAGTGGATTGCAAAATGGTCTTGACCGAATTATTCGAGCAGAAACCCCAAAAATCCTTTAAGGACCGTATTATGGTTTTGCCCGAAAGATGGCGAGTGGTGGTCAATAACAATGGAAAATATTAGACTAAATAAATTTTGATATGTGAAAAAAAAAATAGTTTAAACTAGCATTTTTTTTTTTTTTTTTTGCTATTTTGAAATTCGACTAAAAAGTACCTAATTTTTACGACCTTTGAGCCTGAGTTACTTTTAATGCGGGAATGATCTCGATATCGATTTTTGAAATTTTTTTTATAATACCAAAATAAAACGATTCCAATTGAAAAATTGCTGGTTCTAATTTTTTTGATCACAAAACTAATCACTGGACCAAAAATTTATATTTTTTGTTATTTTCTTTCTAAAAACCTTCATAACTGCTTCTAAATGGTATCCGATAAAATTGTTTCATGGTCTATATTTTAAATAAAAGCCAAAATCAAATAGCGTTTCTACTATTTTTTAAATTTTCGGCAACAAACGCGAAATGAAAAGAAAGCTTTTTTAAAAAATTATTGACTCTGTGAATGGTTGAAATTGGGCTAACCCACAGAAATACTTAGTCAAAATGACTATGATATTATAAATAAAATTATAGGTACGTGAACTAATTAGATTAATTCTATTTTATTTCAATACACATTTTCAATTCATAAATATTTATTTAATTTTTTTGGGTAAAAGATCTTCCTGGGGGGGGTTTGAACCCCCACGTGCGCACGGGCTTGATTACATCCAAAATATAACACTTTGAAACAGATCATAAAAAACTTTTTACAGGCGAGTTGCGACCTGAGGTGTATAACTTAAATAAGCAATAGATCTTTTCACTTCGGTGTTGGCTTAAAAACTTGGTCATAGCAAGAGGACAGTTCGACAGTAGTCAGATTGTCAATATTAGTTTTGCATCATAGAAAAAATCGACTGTCTCATACCCGGAGGGGTCCGTATTGACCCATTTGCTAGACTAGAAACAGGTGAAAATGCATATTTCGAAAACCTTTAACAAAAGGTGAACTCACTTTAAGGTCTGTAACTTTTTTATAAGTCCATGGATTTTGCTCATTGAAGGCTTAAAATTTTTGCAAAAGTCTATGCTTTGCAAAAAAAGGTTTAAATTGTGAGGTCATTTGGCAGATTCTTTCTTTTTGAGGTGATAAAAAGAGTTTTCGATCACAGAATTCCCAAAAAAATATAATAAAGTTCGTAAATATAAATTCATATCTCCGCAGTTAATATTGGTCACCTTTTTCAAAAAAAGCAAAAATTTTTTTGGAATAACTTTGTGCAACAAAGTAGAGGTTTTTAAGAACCTCCAAGAGGATTGAAATGTGTTTTAAGTCTATTTTGATCTCCTAAACAATTATATCGAGCCCTAACCGCCAAAAAGACTTAACCGACACGATTTCGGATTTTCGTTTTTTGATGCAAACCTATAATTCGTGTCTGTACGCATCTTCTCTACAAATTTCATAACTGTAAAAAGTACCAAAAAAATGCAGTCATTGAAAAAAAAAACAAACAAATGTTTATCATACCTGCAAAGTACGGGAAATGTACCAGATACCTGTATGGCATACAAAAAAGTTTATAAAAATGTAATAAAAATCAAAGACAACCGGTACTCATTTTTTGCAGGGTTGTTTCCTCAAATAATACATAGTAGATATTTCAGGACTTTTTAAAGAGGTGACATTTTCATTCGTACGCTTTATGTTTTATTTTAATGAATTTAAACATACATAAACTTGAGCTGTATTATTTTTTTTTTTTATTTTTTTTTATTGATTGTAAATTATTGTTGCAGTAATTGTAATTGTTTTAATTAATAATGATAAATAATAAAATAAAATTATAACTTAATACATTACATTGGTGTAATCGCGTGAAGAGCAAAAATTTTCATTGCAAGAAATTTATTTTTTAAACGGTTAGACATTGAATTTTTTGTAAACAGATGAATATTATAACATTTGAATTTAAATTTGTTTATCCTTAAAATGAACAAAAATCCGGACAAAATAAGGAAGATGGCTTCATTATAAATAATAGCAAATAAATTTGTCTTAAAAGTTAAAAAATATTTAAAGACTTTTAATTCAAACTTGAACAATTAATGTACATTTACGTTTTCTGGTGTAAAAAATAATAATGCGAATTGTGACTGGCTAGAATTTTACTACATACAATTCAAAGTGAAACACATATTTATTTGTGGGTCTCTTTTTTCAAAATTTAGCTAGATAAAAGGGGGCTATACAAAAAATTTGTCTTGTCATTATAATTAAAACAAATATATGAAAATTTATTAGCTTTAGTTCAAGGTTAATATGAAAAAACGACCTTGGTATGATCTCATACTTCAAATTTTATAAATTTTTTAATTTCTTTACAGTATCTAGAGTTGCAAAACTTAGTACTGTGCTGCTGCAAAAAACTGTCAAAAAAACAACTAGCTATCTCATTTTACATAAGATTCTTTTGGTTTCTTGTGCTTACCGAAGCATTTGCCAAGCTACAGATAACAAAGTAGCACGTTCTTTTGTCCTTTTCAAATTACATATTTCAAAAAAATCATTAAAATGCCTACATAATAATGGCGCCTAAAAAATCTGCCTAAAAACAGGTTGAAAGGTATAAACTTTATTGACTACAAAATCCACACAAATTATTTTCATTTTTTAATTTCGAAGATATATGTATACTGTAAATTGACAAACAGGTTTTCATAATCTATTTTTAAATATACATATTTATCCCATCAAATAAAAATTAAATGAAAAAAAAAATAAAAGAAAAATTAAATTAATTGAAAGGATTTCTACTTAACTGAGCCAATACATTTTTAGTATTTCCTCCTAAGTTGCAATGTTATTTTTCTTCTATAAGAAGTTTTTTCTTTAAATCAATTCAGAGGTTATAAGGCAAAATAGCAATTGCGTTATTACGAGGGGCACTATTAATGTTTCGGGAACTGGCAACACTATTGTCAATAGCTAAAATCTGGCAACGTCATAATAAAGTTTGACATTTTTTAGCATAAACGTACTCACAACGTTTTGATGTACAAGTGCTACTTGTTTTGTTTACAGTGAGTTAAGAAAATCAATTTTTCCATTAATAATTTAAGCGATTGATAAATTATGGGGTTTCCAACGAGAACAAATGTTTTTTACAACTAAGTGTTCATGCAAAATCGAATGTATTGAAGTGGAACTATTGTGCAAGGATGCCTCTATCTCACAATATGTCACATGACGATCTTGCATTATCAGTTCATGCACTGCATCGATGTTTTGTGGTACAACAACCGATTTTGGACGATCTTCAATTCGTCGGCGACCGAACTACGACCATGATTGAATTCACTATACCATCCATATACTGTTGTTTTTGATGGTGCTTTTTCGCCATACAAAGAACTGAGTTCATCGACACATTCTTGTTGAGATAATCCACGTCGAAAGTTGTGGAAAATAGTCCAACGAAAACCTTCTTTTGAAATTTCCATATTTTGGCCAAATTGATTTTCTCAACTCACTGTAAACAAAACTAATGTCAATAGCTAAAATCTGGCAACACCATAATAAAGTTTGACATTTTTTAGCATAAACGTACTCACAACGTTTTTATGTACAAGTGCAGTTTGTGTTGCCAGTTCCCGAAATATAAATAGTGCCCTGCGTATAATTTTGATTACTGAACTTGAAAGGAAGTAAAGGACCAATATCGATTTCTGGTCGCAACGACGTTGCAGATATCAAAACTAAGGAAAAATGTATGCAAAATACTTAAAATAGATATTGTATATCGCCTTATATTGTTTTGACTTATGGCCACAAAATTTTTTGTTTTTTTCTTGTGCTACAATCATAACATTACTCACATTTTCTTGAAAAACATAATAAATTGACTGATTTGGTATTTATTATTCTTTCTTTCTTTTTTAATAATTGGAAGCTCAGTTTTGTTTCCTATAGTTGATAAAAAAGAAATAACTTTTTAAATTTTAAGGGTATACACCTTTACATAAATAAATATTATTAAGTTTAAACTTTCGTCCTCTTTAAATAAAAATCATATATAATATACTCGTGTAATATGATGAAACAAAATATAACATAGTAATAGATTTTTTCTACAGAAAATTGTATATAAAAAAATTGAACAATTTGTTGGGTTAATTTTATTTTGCTGATTTGTTGTTATTTCTGTTAAATTAGAAGTTGTTATTAACATCGTTGTTCTTCTCGATTTTGATCTTTGTTTTTGATTATTGTTGTTGTATTAAACTGGTCGTGTAAAATTGGCAGGGAATAGGCCCTTTTCACTTGTGCCTTCTTTTTGACCCATCAACCAGCCTTCTTCCTGTAAATTAGAAATAAAAAACTTCGATTAATAGAGACAAGAAATTATTAAGTTCTATTGAAAGCATTTTTGGGAGGGACACTACACAAAAGGGTTTAGCAATAGGTGGGTACAGAAAAACAATACTGAGGCCTTATCATGATCAGAGCATTCTCGAGAATTTTTTTCTCGGAATCCCATTCTCAAAATATTTGCAATTACAACAAATGATCCTTCTCGAGATGGTTATATCTTCACCAGAGGAAATTTCTTTATAAATTCTCTACAAAGTTTGGTGCACAATCTCGGGACCCGCGACCGACCTTTGGTCCGTCTCAAATTCTTTTTTCAAAACAGATTAAAAAATAATAATAATATTTAACCAAAAACCAACCCTTCATTTGTATTACTTCGAAAAGAAAACCCACACCACCTTCCTGATAATTGAGAGAAGGTGACAAATCTCAGGTTAATCAAATAACCACTCAAACGTATAAACCTGCTTAAATACAGCTCAGAACATTAGCTACAGAAGTGTTCCGCACTTTCTTTCTACTCCTTACAATAGAAGCTTCAATAAATGTGCCTTCTATTTCATTAGCGGAAAACATTGTAGGACTATGCTAAAATTTCAATAAGTAATCTATGAAAGTCATAAGGGGTTGTCCTTAAATTTTGTAACGCAAAATTTTACGATTCCCCATACCTCCTTCTCCCTTGTAATCCAACAGTAATGCAATCAAAAATCTGTTTGTAAAGCTACTTTAGACTCCCCTCCCCTTTTTAATTGAGTGCTTAGACAGGTTCTGTGCATTTTACAATTGAGGAGTGGTCAAATTACATTTTGTTAGAAATGATTAAAATTGTTTTCTGTTTTCACCAAATGTTTATTCAATGGTGTGGAATTGATGGCATTATGTTAAAAAAATTATACCGGTCAAATAAATGATTATTATGGCACTTTTACCTTGTACTGGTACTTAAGCTCTTTGGTATTTCCACTCCTCAATTGATTTGAGGTCAATTATCAAATCTCAAATACCATAAAAGCGGTCTTACCAAACCCCTACCTCTTTGGAGAAAAAATTTATGAACATTTAACTTTGATATCTACAAACTTTAATTTTTCATTTTACGACTTCTAAACGCCATGACTCACAGTGTTTTTAAAGATTTTTGATTTTTGTGTGTTGTAGTTAAACATTTTTTTTTTCTTTTATATGTGACCTGGGCAGTGAAAAGGGGTCTTACGTGCGAAAACAAAATTTCGAGAAAAACTATTTTAAAGTTAGCAAGTTAATATTGATACTTCTTCACGCTTTTATGGCTTGAAATTCCTTACTCGGGGGTTTTCGGGGTCGCTGATTACGAATCTAGTATCAGTTTTTAGAAATCCAAAATGGCGGATCCAATATGGCGAACAAAAAAATTAGAAACTTATCGGATTAAGCAAATCTGACTACTCAAGAGTCTGCGGGGTCGCTGATTACAAATCTAGTATTGAAAATTCAAAATGGCGGACGAAAAAATTAAAAACTTATCGGAGTCGCTGATTACGAATTTAGTATGAGTTTTTGAAAATTCAAAATGGCGGAACCAATATGGCGGACAAAAAAATTAAAAAATTATCGAACTCGCTTAAAACTGGTTGCTCGGGGGTTTTCGGGGTCGCTTATCACAAATCTAGTATCAGTTTTTGAAAATTCAAAATGGCGGATCCAATATGGCGGACAAGAAAATTAAAATCATATCGGATTCGCTTAAAACTGACTACTCTGGGGTTTTTGATATTGCTGATTAAGAGTAATGAGAGGTGGATGAATCAGGCCAGAACATTACAGTACCTTTGTGTCCACGAACAAATGGCAAAACACGTTTTTCAAGACACTCGTCAACTAACTCGTTACACAATGTTTTTTGGGCAGACTGTGCCTCAATAAGTAACAGGTGCGAGTTTAATCTCAATGAAAACTGAAAACGTACTTCGATATATTATTGATTCCTGATGAAAAATTCGTTGGATTCAAAATCCTATCTGTTCCTTTTGCAAAGTTATGCTTTTTTTTTCATTTACTCACACATTTTTCACATCCGCATAAAGAAGAAATGTATATATGCATACGTATTTGTGTATATATATATTAAAAATGTATAAAACATATATAATATATATATGAATATATTAAATCTTCAAAAGTTTAATTTTAAGTAAACACAGTGAGCGTCAAAATGAAGTAAACACCTTGTTTTCAAATTTTCAAATTCTAATTGCAACAAAGCAATCCACTTTATATAAAAAGTAATAATGCATAACTCAGAGTCATTTAGGGAGAGTTGAACTAAACATAAAGGTAAAACAAAACCAAAACACAACCAGAAATAATTCACCAAAATTAAAAAATTACCAGATTTTACGCGTCAAAAAAAAGTACTGACAGAATACCAGCCAAAACATATTATGATATTACTTTTGCCTCTATGAGAATTTTGAATATTAAGCATAAAAATAAATATTAAACGCAAGGCAAAATTTTCAATCGAAAATGCGCCGAACTAAAGTTGAACGTAGAGGTATGGTTCCTTGGGCAAATATTCATAGAATTGAATGAACTTTCAGCCTAGGTTGGTGTTTTGTTTGAAAAGACTCATCTAAAAATATGAATCATTTATTTTGAAAGTCGGTCATAATAATCGGCTATTTGACCCATATCACTTTTTTAAATATATAGCATCAATTCCACACTATCAAGTGAACTTTCTATGTAAACAGAACCCAATTTAATATTAATAAAAGGTAAAATTTTCGATCAAAAATGCGCCGGACTAAAGTTGAACGCAGAGGTATAGTTCCTTGGGCAAATATTCATAGAATTGAATGAACTTTCATATAGGGGGGTAGCCGAGGTCGATAAAATTTCGTCCATACAATTTGGCCCACCCTAATATATATTTACTTAAAATTGAACTGTTTGAAGATTTAACATAAACATATGAACATACATATATTATATATATTTTTAATATATATATACACAAATACAAATGCATATATACATTTCTTCTTTATGCGGAAGTGAAAAATGTGTGTGTAAATGAAAAAAAAAGCATAACTTTGCAAAAGGAACAGATAGGATTTTGAATCCAACGAATTTTTCGTCAGGAATCAATAATATATCGACGCACAAATTCAGTTTCCATTGAGATTAAGCTCGCACCTGTTACTTATTGAGGCCCAGTGTGTGGGGTTCACATATTAAGTATCACATATTGGATCCGCCATTTTGAATTTTCAAAAACTGATACTAGATTTGTAATCAGCGATCCCAAAAACCCCCGAGCAACCAGATTTAAGCGAGTCCAATAATTTGTTAATTTTTTTGTCCACCATATTGGATCCGCCATTTTGAATTTTCAAAAACTGATACTGGATTCGTAATCAGCGACCCCAAAAACCTCCGGGCAAGGAGTTTCAAGCGATTTCAATCAAGTTCTTTTCCTTTTTCCAGATTTTTAAAAACACAGTTATTTTTCGCAAAAGTACTCTTCTTTAGCTTCACTCTTAATAAACTTTTTGACAAATAATGACTTTTTGGTTTACACCACGTGAAAGAGCGTCTCAAAATCTATCAGAATTAGCAAAAAAGCTCCCTTTTCACAGTCCTGTGGCCAGAAGAAAATGGGTCAACTAGAAAAGGGGTTTTCTCGAAGGGGGCATCGGATTTTCTGACCAATGAGAAAGTGACCACAAAAACCCATAGAATCAACCCCCATTTCCAGTTTTTGTCGTATTTTTTTTTTTTTTTGTAATAATCCTGTCCTTCAAAAACACTGAACTCAGTCTTGTAGAACTATCCGGTGATTGAGGTGTCATTTTTTCAAAATAAGATGTTTTTTTAGAAAATGCAAAAAAAAACCGGTTTCTGATTTTGTGAAGATAAGGCCTTTTTTCCTTTGTAGCATCACATATAGTCGTATAAACAATATTCCTTCAAGTACAGCTCTTACCTGGTCTTCTGGATCATCATATTCAATGACACGTATCATATCGCCAATTTCAAAGCTTAGTTCGTCAACATCTTCCTTAACGTACCCATAGGTGGCTTTGACACGATAGAGTACACCTGGTGGTAGATCAGCGGTGGTTGCATCTACAATACAAAAGATTTGCAAATACATTTATATAGTAAACACACACATATGGAGCAAAAAAATATGAATACATCAAGTGAAATTTCATACAAAACAATTAGGATTAGAACATTTGAAGCTTCTTGATGGCGCAATAAATCAGTTTTGCGTTAAGAATTTTTGTTATTTTATATGGCAAAGGCAACAAGTGTCAGTTATTTTAGTACACATGTTTGTATTTAATAATAACCTGGGTATTTCTCGCTTTTTCAGTCAAATAAATCATAAAACGGTACAAATAAATATTAATTCGAAACGTGTAAGAAAGTTATACGTGCTTTTGTTATAAGCGAGCAGCAAAATATTTTAAGTTTCAAGAAATAAAAAAAAGTTTTTTCAAATATCACTTAGCACAGGAAATGAGGTTGTATGTATTGCTGTCACCGTTTTAAACGGGCTTTTTATGATTAAAACTATACCATTCCTTCGTTTTTACACCAGTTTGCAAAAGAATACACCAAAATCAATTTTACAGCGTTTCTCCACTTTCATATATAGCAAGAAGCAGGGCAGAAATTTTTGTTCATCGATTGCTTTAAGCGAAAATTTTGTAATAGCGTGATCTATATAATCTAAAAAACTAACTTTAGAATGAACTCTTATTACTATTTGCGGGTAAATTTTTTTTTTCTATTGAATTCCTAAAATATATACAAAATGTACACAAAGAGGGGTGGTTCATTGAGTTCCAGGACACAAGGATTTTTTCTGCTCTATTCCAGTAAAAGTAAAAAGCAACATACTGCTCATCCATGCATCTACGATTTTTCCTTGCAAAGTTATGGCCACTCTAAGATGACATCATGAAATCTTATAAAACGGACATATTGGCAGGGTTTGGATATATAGCATCTTAAAATGTTTTAATTGCTATACATAGCATATGGTATATACGGTACATATTCTTTTTGATAAATATGGCCAATAAATGCTTAAATTACTCTTTACTTGATTCTTGGTTATTTATTTCGTGATGAAATCTTAGAGTTGCCATAACTTTGCAAGGAAAAATCGTACATAACCACTCAGGCTATCTTTTTGAGAGGGGATGAGCAGTATGTTATTGTAATTTATGGAACAGAGCAAAAAAAATCGTTGCTTCCTGGAACTCAATTTGTAAATAAGCAAAAACGTCGTTTTTTTCACTTTTAGATTAGGATATTTCGAAATCCTGACGAAGTAGAGTGATTCTGTGGGCAGTTTTGGACTCAGCACAACGAAATCTATTGGAATCGTTTTTTAAACAAAATTTAGGTAGAAATATCAATTTTGTGTGGGAGGCCCCTTGAGGGGTGTTAAAAGGCAGGTAGTTTGTTCGAGGAAAATGTTGTGGAGCAAAACGTTTGGGGTCGTTGAACATATTTTCCCTCTCCCGGCAATGAAGAAGAAGTAGAAAAAAGGGGTTATTGATATGTTTGAGAGAAATGATGGAGCGGAAAAATAAATAGGGGTCCGTAAATAGTTCTACCCTTTCCTGGCAACGACGAGTTTTTTAGTGCTCTTTTACTCACTTTTTTGTTAATTAAAAACTAGTAAGCGTTTTACCTTTGGCTTGGTCAAACATTAATTACCCTACATTGCAGTAATTTGAAAATTTTGCTTATATGGGAGGTGCCACGCTCTCTTGTCCAAGTTTGTCCGGAGCTTCCTCCCAAACAGACGGACGTGGCTACATCGACTCAGGAGGTGGCACTGATTAAGAATATATATACGGAAGGACAAAGTGAATATACCCTCGATGTAGGGTATAAATATATATCACCGTTTGCCTATTCTTAAAAAGGTCTTAAAATTTGTCAAAAATATTAAAGTTTTGTTACAAAATTTAAAAAAAAAATCTCAGAGTATAATCACTGATAAAAAAAGCATATAAGGAGCGTTTAATATGTATATTTTTAATAAATTTTAGATCAGCATTTTGAAAGAGCCGTGGCTTTAATTGCACACAGTTTTGCCTACTGTTTCATAATTGAGGCTTTGCGTGCAATAACGCCCTAAGTCGAGTTAGGGCTTTTTCGCGCCCATTGCTTTTTTGAAAAGTTTGGGTCCTCAAATATACAGTGGCTCACAGCTTATTTCAACCGAAAACTTGATAAAATTTGAAATGACTATAACTTTTAAACAAAATGATATATCAAAAAAATTCAAATGTATATTTGTACACAGAGAAGCCTTCATAAGACGTGCACAAGAAGAAAAATAACAAAAATACCCCTCCCCGTCCCACAGCACTAAAAAAAAGAACTAGCTACAAAAATTTATGTCACACCTTATTCCAATTAAAAAGTTCTTAGTATATTGAAGATCGTACATGGTACCGAATGATGGTATTTTCAGTTTCCATGCTCTCCTCCCTATTCTTGCAATATGTTTAAGCCATTGATCATCAATGGACTTGAGCAGGTGAGCATTTTTTGACAATGATCTGATGCACAACGATTAAGCAGCCAGCAATTCTAAAATGACTTTTCGCGTTGGAAAATAATATCAATGGATCGTTTCAGTGGCTCAACAATCCGCAGTATAAAAAATTGCATTCTACATGAGAACAGAGTGCTTGATAAAGGAAAAACTACTTTAAAAAAAATGTTCAACGCAACTAATTGCGCGGTAAATCAAGTAAAACCCAAAACTATCGGCTTCAAAATAAGCTAATTAAGTTAACCATAAGTTAGGCAAGCCCTTTTCATCATGCTCTTTTGCGGCAGCGAAACGGTTTTGCTGATTTTTTTTACTTAGAAAGAGGTTCTTGTGACTTGTTTTGGCCTGTAAGTCACAAGCCCGAAGAATTTAATGGATAATTCTGTACTTCAAGGCTTGTCTAACTCATGGTTAACTTGATTAGCTTATTTTGAAGATGATAGTTTTGGGTTTTTCTGGATTTACCGCGCTATTAGTTGTGTTGAAAATTTTTTTTAATGTAGTTTTTCCTTTATCAAGCACTCTATTCTCATGTAGAATGCAGTTTTTTATACTGCGCACTGTTGAGTCAATGAAACAAACCATTTGCACTATTTTCCAACGCGAAAAGCCATTTTACAATTGCTGGAAGACTAACAACCGCTGCTTAATCGTTGTGCATCAAATCATTGTCAAAAAATACTCACCTGCTCAAGTCCATTGATGATCTCAAACAAAAAATGGCTTAAGCATATTGCAAGAATAGGGAGGAAAACATAAAAACTGAAAATGCCATCATTGCCATGGACGATCTTCAATGTACTAAGAACTTTTTGGTTGGAATAAGGTGTGAGATAAATTTATGTAGATCAGTTTTTTTTTAAGTGCTGTGGGACGGGGACGGGTATTTTCGTTATTCTTCATCTGCACGTCTTATGAAGGCTTCTTTGTGTAAAAATATACATTTGAATTTTTTTGATATATCATTTTGTTTAAAAGTTATAGTCATTTCAAATTTTATAAAGTTTCTGGTTGAAATAAGCTGTGAGCCATATACAGTGGCTTAATTTCAAATTTCAATTTTTTTTTTCTTATTTTAAGCAATTTTTTTAAAAAATATAAAATGTTCCAAAAAAGAATGAAAATTATAAAGGTGTCTTATAAATATTTAACGCACCTTTGTTTATAAGAAATTATTTAAAAATCTATTGAATTTTTTATAAAAATTTTCTTAAAAAAACAAAACTTTAAATAAAAAATTACATGATTTGGCCAAGTTATGAACAGTTCAAGAAATTAGTTGATGTAGTTTTTGCAGCTTTTGAAATTTTTAAAAAATTATATTCCTTCAGCGGCTTGATAAAAAACTTGAAAAAAGCCAAATGCTATCCGGATACGTATGTATGTGTAATGCGCCATTTATACTCTTCCATGCTTGCCACTCCTCCGTCTATGTTATAAAACATCTCTCCAACATGGGATTATGTAATGAAGCAGAGGAAACTGCAGAACATATACTATGTCACTCTGACAGCACAGCTAGGTGTAAAAATTTGAAGGCGAAAACATGAACCAACCGCGTATTTTCTTCTGAATTGATTATTGAGAACCACTTTATGTACATATATCGATACCTTTTTTCTTCCTCTTAAATATTTTAAAAGAAAAACCATGTTTTTTTCCAATTTTCCTAGTTTTTAGGCTACGAAATTTTGGAAAAAAAAAATTTTAAATAATTTATAGCGGCCCTTCAAGACAAAGGCTAGAACTTTTAGATATGATCAGCGTCACCTCCTGAGTCGATATATCCATGTCCGTCTGTCTGGCTGGGTGGCTGGCTTTGTGTTGAAATACACTTTTTGGGAAAACTGAGCAAGATAATTCAATGGAATTTGGTACACTGCCTCCGTTGTCAGAATTAGCTCGTTGGATCGAAAATGAGCAAAATCGGTCAACGGACACGCCTACCGCACATACAAAAAATATATTCGAAATGCAACTTTAGGAATATTTTTCACGACAATGCAACCAAAATACGCATAAGCACTACGATTTGTAAGCGCAAGCTCTGACAAAAAAAATGGGCGAATTCGGACAAGAGGGCGTGGCACCTCCCATATAAGCAAAAGCTTCAAAACGCTGTACTGGAAGCGTTTTTTGGGATATACGAACTAAATTTGGCTCAAACACTAAGGATTATAAATGAAAGCTTTGAGCAATATTTGGGTGAACAAATTGGGTGAAATCGAACAAGGGGGCGTGGCACCTCCCATAAAAGCAAGACTCAAAATGCTATACTGAAAGAGTTTTTTGAGATAGTCCAACTAAATTTAACTCAAATAATAAAGACAATAAATGCACTCTCTAAGCTTTAACTAGACGAACTCGGACAAGAGGGCGTGGCACTTCCTATATAAGCAAAAGCTTCAAAACGCTATACTGAAAACGTTTTTTGAGATAATCCAACCAAATTTCACTCAGACACTCAAAACTATAAATGAAAGCTCTGAGCAATAACTGGGTGAACTCGGACAAGACGGCGTGGCATCTCCGGTATAAGCAAAATTTTCAAAATACTGCAGTGTATGGTATTTATTTTTTGGCCAGGCCAAAAGTTACACCCTTGCAAGTTATTTGTTGGTTTTATTTTTTAGGTTTTTTTTTGTATTTAATATGGAAATTTCATTAAAATTTTCAAAATTAGATTTCTCAATAACGGCCTGACATGTGATTTTATAGAAAACGCGGTTGGTTTGTTTTCCGATTTAAACCTTTTCCAAATTAAGTGTTATCAGGGTAAGCACAGTAGGCCGCGGTGACATTTGGGCGTCTGGATCGGAACCGTTTTCTAATTCTAGTTCGAAGGGGTAAAAATGAGTAAAACACAAAATTTTTTGCTATATCTATTTAATTTGTTCTCATTTTAGTTATTTTTCATCAATATAGACTGAACTACTGTCGCTTAAAAACAATCGATCAATAAAAATGTCTTTACAACTTCAATTTGCACAGTTTATGTAATTTTTTTTTTTTCTTTTTTGAGATCTCTATAAATTACTCACCCTTTGGCATTTCGTAGATTTCATCATCTTCTTCGAAGGGATTTTTATTTACTAAAATTTTTCTACTTTCATTTAGAGTTTTATTACCTAATGATTTTTTATTATCCTCAATATTTGCGTTTCCATTTTCGTTTGCTTTAGTATTTCCATTTTGATTTTCATTATTGGCCTTTGTAGAGTTTCCGTTTTCATTTCCGTTTAACTGTTCAGTTGTTGTTGGTATTTGTGGTGTTCCCTTAGCGACTTTCGTTGGTGCAACATTGTTCATCACCTCATCGTTACTTGATTTCACTTTTGTTGTTGTTGTTGCGTTGGTTTTTGTTGTTGTCGAAAGCTTTTCCACAGTCTGTTGTGCTGCGGTTTCTGTGGCGACTAGCGCTGTATTCGCGTTTGGACTATTCAGCTCAGGTTTTTCTGGTGTTGCTGTTGGCGATTCCTCTCCTAATATGGCTGATAGTGCTACTGCAGCTGATGTTGTTTCTATATTTTGATACGAAGGCTCGTTTGTTGAAGCTGCAGCTGGGCTGTTTGGTGTTGTTGCCTTTTGATTTTCGGGCGTTGATTCTGGTGTTGGGGAAATTGAATCAAGTCTACGTTCTTGTGGTTCTGAGCTTGTGGAAGGACTGGATGTTGCTGTTTGTTTTATTTTTCCAATTTTCATATGGACATGGATATTTTTTTTTTTTTTTAATTTTTTAAAAATTAAGTAAAGAACAAAATAAAATAAAAGAGAAAAAGGGAACTCATCACATGCATGTTAAAAAAGTAAACGTAAAAAATTGCAAAAAAAAATAAATAAAACAATCCTTTAAGAAACAATAAAATATATGGTGGTTAAAAATATGCCAAAATACTCAACGCAAAACGTTGCTCGCCATCTTGTTTTACATGCTCCAAAGACTCAGAAAATGTTTTAGGTCGACATATTTATTATGGGTATGTATGCTTGCTACTTTTATTTCCAAAACGGCTTCATGGATTTTGATGGAACTCAAACACAAACTTTGAAACAGGACAATGATAGTAAAAATATTTTTAAAAAATCGTTCGTGGTGGTTTAGGTGGTTAAGGTTTAAATTTTATTGCTTAGTATTTTGAGGAACTATAAGATATTTTTACAAAATTTGATGTGTACATAGAAAGATTAGATAAGGTGGTCTAGAATTCAATTCAAGTTGGTCATAAGTTTTCATGCTTATTTTATCCTTTATGTTTTTGGGGTCGCTGATTGTAAATCTGGAACTCGTTAAAAAAAAAAAAAAAAAAAAAAAATGGAAGATTTAAAATTAAGTACAATTTTCGCATAAAAATATTAAATCACGACAAAATTGTAGCTGACTTAAATTTTTTGAAACGGACACACTAAAAACTAACTTGCTAAGCTGAAACTTTTTTTTGTGGTTTTTTGATGAGTTTTGGATCAAGATTGCCTCATACTTTTTTTAAAAAAATTAAAGTTTTTTTAAAAAAAAATATAAGCCAATAATCTTGATCCAAAACTTTTCAAAAAACCACCAAAAAAAGTTTCAGCTTAGCAAGTTAGTTTTTAGTGTGTCCGTTTCAAAAAATCTAAGTCAGCTACAATTTTGTCGTGATGTAATAATTTTTTGCGAAAACTGTACTTCATTTTGTACTTCCATTTTTTTTTTTATATGGGAATCAATGGTTAATCATTTTTTGTGTTTTTCTCGTTTTCATTTGAAACGGATATGTATCTGGCTTAGCTTTTCGAGTAGCACCAACCAATCCCAGGATTTTACTACTATGGCTTAAAAAACTTATCATTAAAATTCATTTCTTTACAAATAATGTGAATAATCATTCAAAGTCAATCAATATTGACGGTGTGATAACCCAAAGAATTTTTCATGGCAATTCTTTTGAATCTATCAGGGCTTGAATCGCCGCATCAGTGAATGTACAATATGTGACGTAAAATCATGCATTTCGTAATGTCAAATACATGCAAAACACATGATCTTACGTCACGAGTTGTACGTTCACTGATGCGGCGATTCGACCCCTGAGTTTCATTTCAATCGATGAAGCAATTTTGAAAATAAAATTAGCACGTTTTTATACATACAAACAATTAAAAGCGCGGGGGGCGTATATGTGTAAATAATACACAAAAAGGACGGACCTAAAACGTAGTTCAGAGGCTTTGAATTATGAGGAATAAGATGTAAAACTTAAATTTTAATTTTTTATAAATCGTTCACAGCATCTGTTTGAACATATTAATAATTGATTGGCATGTTTTTAACTACTGAAGAGTGAAATTTTTAGGACTGGTTAGAAAAATTGATGGTTAATGTAGGTATTTTCAACTTTACGTATACTAGCAAGCAATTAAAATTTTTTAGAATCAGTTTATCTTAAAGCATTATATAAAAAAAAAATAGTTTGGTAAGAATTCTTCTAAAAGTTTTCTTAAAAATTAAACCCAACTAGTACCTTCCTAGTCAAAAATTGTATATATACATACAAAAGTAATAATTACAATAGTTTTTAGCGTCACTTTGAGCTTTTCAGCTATAGTCCCGCTAAACCTTGAATAATTGAAGTGCTATGAAGTTTAAACGCACAACACTTGCTCCAGACCACTATAGTAAAATAATTTTAAGGAATACGACGTTCTATAATTTCCAATCTTTTGTATACCAAAAAAAAAAAAGGTCACACCCCTACTCGACGAGCAATATTTATGTTATCTTTCTATTATATAAAATAGTGTTCAGTCGGTCGCGCGCGACATCAAGTTCGCTTCCTAAGCCTTTTGCGCAGAGTGGAAGGGAGAGAATTAAAAAGAAGAGTCAAAATTTCATGTGATTTGATGTTATGAAATTTTTCTTTCATAACATTTTGGGTCTCCACTAGATATTTTGCTGTTATGACCTGAACTATTACTATTACACTGGGTTAGAAGGTAAAGGAATAGTTATAAAATTCCAAACTTGTTTTTATTTTTGTAACTGTTCTAAATTTCATGTGATTTGATGTTATGAAATTTTTCTTTCATAACATTTTGGGTCTCCACTAGATATTTTGCTGTTATGACCTGAACTATTACTATTACACTGGGTTAGAAGGTAAAGGAATAGTTATAAAATTCCAAACTTGTTTTTATTTTTGTAACTGTTCTAAATTTCATGTGATTTGATGTTATGAAATTTTTCTTTCATAACATTTTGGGTCTCCACTAGATATTTTGCTGTTATGACCTGAACTATTGCATGATTTATTGCTCGTCGAGTCACTGGGTTAGAAGGTAAAGGAATAGTTATAAAATTCCAAACTTGTTTTTATTTTTGTAACTGTTCTATAGCAAAACAATGTAACTTATTACTTTGAACAGTCGACATTTAAAAAAAAAACCAACAATATTTTCCTGTAACTCTTAGGGGGAGCATATGACCAATTGGTATCGATTAAAGAAGAATACTTTTTAATTGTGCATATTTTTTGATTGATTCCGATTCGACATTCTGCCGAGGGAGCTTAAAAAATTATGAAAGGAAATTAATATAACCTTTTTCATACTTCAAAGGTCCCGAAATATGCGATATCCTTTTAAGCCCTATAAATTAAAGACACTCTTAGAAAGCTCATACAATTAGACTTGTTAAACAAGTCAGAAAATCAGTTTTGTCCTATAACTCTTCAGGCGTACATTTTATACCCCTCAGGTGAAATTTTTTGTTAGTCAAGGCCTCCTCTATCATGTCCCAGATGCTTTGAAACCTTATCGTTTACACTCTATATATAATAAGGCGGACCTACCTTAAAACATGTGTAACATATAAAAGACAGGGCACTTTTAGCTATATTTTTGTTTTTTTTTTTCCTATTATTTTTTAACATATTGCGATAAACTAAACCAACGTTTCAAATTTTAAATACCTGCTTAAAAAAATTAGATTATATTTAACACTCTTCATAATATGAAGAGTACATATGGAGTACGTAAAGTAATTAATACATAGACACACATAAAATAAAATTCAATTTGTTTAACCGCTCTTAGAATTTCCCGCCAAAATTGAAAAGGGATAATTAGTTAAAGCAAACAAAACTAACTTAAAGCCATATCTCAAGGATTAAAACGTACATGCTCTTTTTTTGAATGCTGTGTTACCTTGACTATAAGTAAGTTTTTGTTAGTAAATGAAAAGTATTCAATTTAATTTGCCAAATTGCTAGTTATCAAAAAAAAAAAATCATTAAATTCTTAGATCGAAAATTTTAAATTACTTATGTTTCTCATTAAATATTTTATAGTTTTTTTAAATATGTGGGTTTGATATTTGTATAGTAGATGTACGGGTATATATATAAATTATACATATATGTATTTATGTGTATAAAAAAAAAAGTTTTAAATAAAATGTATCAATCTAAAAATGTAATGAGATTTTTACAGTTAATTGCAATTTTGCAATCAAAGAAAAAAGCAAAAGAAAAAAAAGGAAAACAAAATTGAAATCAAATCAAATAAAAATCTTAATAATTTTATAATTTTAAAAGCTGCTCTATTATAACTGAAAAGCGCGTTGTTTTGCGTATGATAATCAAAACAACAGCAGCATCCGAGCGAGTACTTACGGCTGTTGATGTTGCTGGAGCCATTTGTTGTGATTTCATTTTGATAGTTGCTGCTGTTGTTAATATTTGTGTTGTTCATTTGCTTAATTGGGGATTGCACTGGACTGCTCGAGTTTACTGCGTTTGCTATATCAGTAAAATAAAAATAAAATTAAGAAATTTATCAACTTGAAGCAGCAATATTTACCATTTTGTATAAACTTACAAGCTTGCTTTCTTAGCGTGTTTGAGCCACGTTGTGAGTCTGTTGCCAATTTGTCAACAATTGCTTCGAGTTCTGAATAAATCTATGAGAAGTAAGAAATTTAAATTTATTTTGCATATCCAAAATTTTCAGTTAAAAAAAAATAACTTAATTTAGAATTTTTACGAGCGAACCAACAAAAGTCTGCTGAGTTGGTGCTAGTATATTTCTTTTAAAAAAATTCAGAGATGAAAGACGATTCATAATTGAGAAAACTTTGAATAAATTATGGAAAGTTGGAAGAAATTAAGCCACCAAGAAGCAAGAAATTTGTCATGCGATTCTATACACCTTTCGGCGTCAACTCAAGCCAGTACAAATTTTCAAAGAATTCCAAGCTGCATATGGAACGAATGCAAAATCTGTTCAAACTGTTTCAATGTAGTTTCCAAGAGTCCAGTCTGGCCATTTTTCCGAAGAGAATAAGAAGGTCAGCCAAAATCGTTTTCCGATGGAAGAAAAAGCTTCGAAAACACGATTTTGAAGAATGTTTTAATAAGTGGATTTACAGGCTAAAAAGTGTTTTGAAATAAATCGCGATTATTTAGAGAACATAAAAAAGGATGAAGGTTTAAAACAAATAAACCAAAAATATTTTTCCCCATTTCTTCTAACCAACTTAGTGAACTTTTGTTAGCCCCTCCGTACAAGCAGTATAAATGGAAACAAATAATTTTAAAATAAAATCATACCTTAGCAGTTTCACTGTGAAATACTTGCTCTGTAGCAAAAAGTGTTTGCAGATTTGTTACCAAAAATAATATTCTAGAATCATACAAAGCTGGTAGTTCATCATGTAGCTCTGTGTTAAGTATTTCGTACGTGCGACGTGCCTCCTCCAGCTGTTCGCGTCCTTTAGTTAGCTAAATTATAAAAACAACATTGGATATTTGTCATATAGATTATTTCGATAACAAACAAAACATACCTTAACATCATCCTTGCGCTTATTAGCATTAGCTTGAAGACTTTGGAAAGAATGGCGTTGGCCATCATAGTCAATCAGTTTTCTATTACGTTTTTCAACTTTTTTCTAATAAATATAAAAAAAAAAAACCAAAAGAGTTAAGTGGCTTATTTATGTTGAACGTATTATGGTTTTAAAATGATAAAAGACCCAGCATATGTAAACAAAAACGTTTAGGTGCATCACACGTTTTGGACTTGCGCCGCTTTCAAAGTGAACGGCTTTTGGCAATAAAGGTGTGAAATAGTCATACAAATAATACTTGACATTTTTTAAGTAAAACCTGATCCGGGTTTTAAAAAGCAACTTTAAATTGATTTTGGTTTATTTCAAAGTTTTGTTTTTTTATAAGTAGCAGTGCAAAAGGCATTTCCGTATTTCCGTTGACTTATGCGCACAGGGTGAACCAAAAATACGTATATTCATCTTCACGTACAACGCTTGCTAACCAAAAAGAACAAATTTTGATTAATAATTTTGTCCTTAGGGATGTGTTATTGCAAACACCGTCTCATAACGGTTGAAGAAACCCACCTCCCCCATAAGACCGTCACGAGGTCTATGGAAATGAAGTATTTTTATTTTTTTTTTAAGCAACTGTTTTAAGATATAAGTACATTTCTTTTACATACATATTTTTAATATTAATACATATTTCTATCGGATAAAATGTTACCTTCATTTCAGGAAATTGTCCCGTATAGGTATTAAGAGGAATCAAAACTTGGTCTCCCAATTTGTGTGCGAAGTCTTGCCACAGACTCTCAGAGGCTGCAGTTTGTGCTTGCAAAGCATCATAGCCGGTCCATTGTGGTTCATAAATTTCGCAAACGGCATCCATTAAAGATTTGGAAGCGGTTTGAGCAGCTGTAAAAAAATACATTGTATAAATATCTGGAAAATAGTCATTCATTTCTTCTTAATTTGACTTACCTCTGATGCATCTTATGTAATTGTTAAACTCCTTTTGTAATCTATTTGCGCTTGCTTGTTGGCGATTAAAATTGTTCAAGTGGTCATCAAAAATTTCATCTGCGGTCCGATCAACTTTGCCCAAATTTTGTAAAATCTAAACAATGAATGATACAAGATGAAAAGTTATTTATCTTTTCTTAATAAGCGAGCTAAAATTGTAAATAATAAAGCGAATTCATAACTGGTATGTTTTTATATTGAGAACACTTTTTCGTTTTCGTGACATTTGACCTCAAACATTTAAACATGCGAACACGAGATTAGACGATACTTTTCAACACGTTTTTACAACGTCATAACAAAAGTTTGTGCAAAAACTTCCCATTCTAACTTTAATTGGGAAGTTAACCCTTTATTTCATCAATTCTGGACTAGAGTACAAGGCGTACACGGTCTGTTACATATCTCTATCATTTACGTTCGACGCGCAGTGGTCCGAAAGGCAAATCAAGCAGGAATAATGTCATAGCTGCTGTTTGGGAGTAGCTAGAAGCCTGAAATTTTTAGAGATTAACTACTCGTATATTAAAGAGTACTTCACACCAGAAATGGGCGGTATAAGTCAAGTGGACGGGCGAACCTTCTGATCGGCAGTAGGTACCCGAGTAAAAAAAAACAATTTTTAAATTACGGCTGTACAAAGGCGGTATGCACAAGGCCCAAATTACATTACTTTTTTTGGGCTGTACAAGGGCCAAACATGGTGTTTTTGCAGGACATTTTGGCCGTACACAATGCTTCATATGGGCTGTACAATTGAATTTTTCATTTGAATTGGGCTGAACATGGGTTGTTTTTCGGCCGTATAATTTGTTTTTATTTTTGAAATGGGCTGAACATGGGCTGTACGTGGGCTGTACAATTGAACTTTACTAATGAATTGGGCTGAACATGGGCTGTACATCGGCTGTACAATTTATTGTTCTATTGAAATTTATTTTATATGATTTTGGGTGAAGAGAAAAAAATTCAAGTGTGGCTGACATCGTTAAGTTGTGCGACTCACAACATTGATAGCCTGGGTTCAAAACCCAAGGATGGCGGAAAAAAAATTTTTTATTTTTTTTTTTTTTCCAATCAAAATTGGCCTGTTGGTTGTTCTTTTTTAACAAGTTTTTAATTGTAACTTTGCATTTCAAAGAATTTTCTGGCTGAAAGTTTATTATATCATATTTATTCTGTCATTCAATTTTATATGATAAAAAATATTTAAAAAAAATTGTCTTTTGACGTCAATAGAAAAAATAAATTGTACAGCCCATGTTCAGCCCATATGTTTTCTACACAAATTTTTTTTTGTACATTTGTACAGCCCTTGTACGGTCGCATGTACAGCCTTTTGGGTTTTTTTTTTGTTTTGTACGGACCACGTACGGCCTTAAAAAAGCAAAACAGGCCAAAAGGCTGTACATACGGTCGTACAAGGGCTGTACAAATGTACAAAAAAAATTTGTGTAGAAAACATATGGGCTGAACATGGGCTCTACAATTGAATTTTACTATTGAATTGGGCTGAATGAACTGGGCCCTTTAACATTTTTACTCGGGTAGAAACCGGAAATTTTAAGGGATTAACCATATTACGAAAAGAGTATTTCACACTAAAATGGACGATAAACTGCAAGTGGGCGTGGCACTTGCATTATTCGTTTCTTAATTGATTTCAAGTTTATAGATTTAATTTATTTTTATTTTTTTTAGTCGGCTTAACAACAATTCATCAGATGGCTTAAGAAAATAATTACAATCTAACTAAATAGTTTTCAAACATCTTCTTCACTTCATTCCACCAATTTTTCCCCACAAAGGATTCTTTAACTGAACACACATTTGCAGTAAAATTAATTTATACCTAACATAATTCAGGAAAAAAAAAATAGTTTAAAAAAGTTTTCTAGTTCACTCACACGAGCTCTTCAAAAATGCTGCCAAAAGTAGACTGTGTTCTTATAATAACTGCATCAATGCAATTGCTCAGGTTTCGATCAACATAGCAAAGCAGATAATGCGTAAACGTAAACAAATTAAACACCGTTATGAATTGTGGTTAATTCTCAATGAACTACCCAACAATTTTCATACATTTGAAAAACTAAAAAATGACTTTATTCCATCTAGATCAATCTTTCGGACCACTGTGCGACGATGAGAAAAAACACTGTCAACCTAGTCAAGTATTGTAAGCCGAGATATGCGTCACTGCAATATCATTGATGAGGCAACTTAGCATGGCGCAATCTGAAGCGTACGTACAATAGCCGCCTTCATATAAGTTAATGTTAGTCAGAAGAAGATGCAGAATAAAGATAATAATCTGTTCCAATGTCAGTTAAAATGTATTCGTACTTAAGCCTCAAGTAGCAGGTCTTACTCAAACGCGCAGAAATACTATTCAATAAAATATTTAAAAATTACATTATTCGTTTACATAATAAATTGTATTATCAAAAGCCTACGTAGTTTAAAGAAAATTTTAGGCTTTTAATTTCTGTTGTTGCAGTATTTGGCTTAGTTTGTTTTTTGTATCTCTACCTGACCTACTACCAATATGACTCGTAGGCAACTTTTTTTATACAACTATGAGTACGAGTATTTACCGTCACCGTTTTCTTCAATGAATTTGATGTTCATTCAGGTTTTTGTATTTTAATATTCTCTTCAGCTATTTCGTGAGTTTTCTGTGCTTTTTCTGTTCTTCTCAAAATTCCGTGATTGTTGTTTTCCTCGCCATCGCATAGACATTCAGTCTATCTCTCCATAAGTTGTTGTTTTTGTACTGTTATATTCGTACATTGGCTTCTATTGCGAATAAGCGGAATGCATGTGTACAATTAGTCTCGGTTATATAATGGGAGTTTATTGAAAAAGTACTCGTACAAGCATTTATTACAAGAATCCACTCTTAATCATAATTAGAAAACTTCGTTAAATTTCGGCAAATCATTTTATAAAAATTTCGGAACTAAAATTATTTGACCACAAACATCTTATCTGCCTGTATTTGCCTCTAATATTCAAAATAACACAATTTATTGTTACACTTTACAAGTGCACAGCATAACGATAATTTGAGGGAACAATGAGGTTTTAAACTTTACACTCCAACCACATAAGGTGTTGTGCATGAATTAGGAGGAGGGAATCATCATTCAGCAATGAAAAATTTTACATGGGGGATGGGGGTCTAAAATGTTCAAAAAGTGCCTTAGGTATGTACATATTTAAGACTGTAATTAATAGGACAAGAACTAAAATAGTCCTTACAGAAACAGTTAATCACTTTTTACAAGAGATACCGAACTGATTCCAATTCTATCGCTTTTATGTATATGAAGTCAACTATCAGCCTCCTTTCAATAGTGATGTCCTAGGAAGTGGCAATTGACCCTTCCCGCATTGCTTTTTTATTTTTTGCATTACAAACACTTCATACATTATACTACATCCCTTAGGATGTCAAAAAGTTTATTATTTGAAAATCAAAAATTCCGGTGCATGGAGAGCTTATAATATAAATATTTAATGATACGCATAACTATTTTGACAATACCTTTTGTTTCGTTTCGTCTATATTCCATGAAAAAAATGTCACATTAACGGGATCAGTTCTATTGAAAAGAGCATAAAAATAATAATAACAGTACCTAGAGACCGATCCCTGCTCGGTGTACAATATAATCAGATCATTTCGAGTCGATATTTTTACTAACATCTTTTTTTATGTAGTGTAATGCTACTACATAGATATAAGGAAAAAAATTGTTTTCTCAGTGTATTTTTGTAGCGTTAGAAGTTTTGTTTAGGATTTTTCGTATTGACAATGAAGACGTTAATAGTGTTGTTTGAATACCATAATTAAATACTGAGAGTATGAGAATTTGTATGAGTTCGTAAGATACTTAACAAAATTTACGCAGCATCAACAATTTTAAAAATTTCAAAGAATTTATAAGATTTTTTGCTGTGTTTTTTTTATTACTGAGTCCTCAAAGTCCACATATTTTTAATTGAACTTTTTAAATTCCAATCTAAGTACTTATTGCACAATTTCCCCATGGTATTGCGTTTTCTCACATTCTCACATATATTTTCCTTAATGTCAAGGCACGCAATTAACAATAATCTGTGAGACTTCCTACGACTTTGTGTTTTCAATAGTTAAAACTGTGATTTTTCAAATCTAATAAACTCAAGACCAGCAGTACACATGAGCACTTGTTAGATATTTAAATTACAATGCATTGATATGGAAATGATAGATAGAAAGAGCTTTGTTATACCAACAAGCCACTAAACGGAGAACAAAGCGACTTCATATGAAGCAAATCATTCATTTGGTTTGAATTTGTCATACAGCCACCCTGAATGCGAGTGATGGCAATAAATAAAACAACAAAAGCACCATATTGAGTTAAGTTTAGTGACGTATGTAAGTGTCGAAAAATAACTGAATTATTAACTTTATTAAATTGCAAAAAGAAAAAAAAAGTACATCATGTCGTATGAGTAACATCTGATAACTATGTAAACAATATGTTACTCATACGCCATGCTGTAAGACTAAGTAAAATGAATGGAAAACCTTGCAATCTCTGGTTTCTTTTGCTGACCACAATAACAAAGCATATCTTTTTTTAAACGATGAGTTTTTTAATTACACTGTGCAAACACGATATTTGGAATTAGATCTCGATAGCTTTTTTTTGGCTTATTTTAAGGTTGCTGAATCTGAATCTAGCAACCGTTTTCACAATCAGATCCGAGATCTGAGTTATCGTTGCTTTTATTCTGGTTTTTTTTATTATGAAAAATCGCAATAAAAAATTATTTCACAATTACGCAGGGACTCACAAAAGTTCGCTGAATAGGTGCTAGTTTATTTCTTTTTAATAAATTTAAGAATTTTTAAGTGTGTAACTTAATGACATTTTATATATAGAAAATTGATTTTTTAATTGAACTTTTAGTCATATATTTGCAAAGATCGACTTACATATAAATCCATCAATGCATTTTCTAACACATAATTATGACAAATCAAGGAACGGATTAAAAACACGGCTATAGTGACATATGTTTCGTCTTTCGCCACAAAGACTCATCAGACTATTTTTGTTGTAATTATAATTATATTTATTTTACTAAATTAATTATAATTGAAAAATTGCAAGTTTGAAAACTTTTTGTGTTTTTTGGCCTGGGCGTGAGTCGAACCAAGGAACTCGCGGTTGGTAGCAGAAGTCGCTACCACTGCACCAGCCTTGCCCGGCTTCGAAGCCGACTTTTGCCAGTTTTGCTTGTGTGTTAATACGTATTGATATATCACAAGCAAAACTGGCAAAAGTCGGCTTCGCAGCCGGGCAAGGCTGGTGCAGTGGTAGCGACTTCTGCTACCAACCGCGAGTTCCTTGGTTCGACTCACGCCCAGGCCAAAAAACACAAAAAGTTTTCAAACTTGCAATTTTTCAATTATAATTAATTTAGTAAAATAAATATAATTATAATTACAACAAAAATAGTCTGATGAGTCTTTGTGGCGAAAGACGAAACATATGTCACTATAGCCGTGTTTTTAATCCGTTCCTTGATTTGTCATAATTATGTGTTAGAAAATGCATTGATAGATTTATATGTAAGTCGATCTTTGCAAATATATGACTAAAAGTTCAATTAAAAAATCAATTTTCTTTTTAATAAATTCAAAGGTTAGAGACGCCTTACGATATACTTGAAAGTGGACAATCTAGCAACTTCAATAAAATAGTAACAGGTAACTTGGATTTATAAGTACGACCCGGAAACCAAATAACAGTTCATGGTATGGAGCCCGAAAGGAGTAAGTCCTGCTACTAAAGCAAGACAAAAAAAGTCATCAACAAAAGTGATGACGTCTATTCACATCGCCAAAGCAAAAATTGTAGCGTTTATTCCCCTGAATACTGGACAGACAATAACTGCGAAATAGTATACTGAAAACTGTTTAAGGAATTGCGTCGCAACTTCTTACAGCACAATAAACACTGCTTAAATAATATGTAGCTTTATTGCGATCTCTGGGATCGAAGAAATTCTCCCAGCACCATATTTTCCGGAAATGGCGCCTTGTGATTTGTGATTGTTTTCATAAACTAAAAAAACAAAATTGATGGGGTGGTGACGCGGATCTAATTAATACAATTAATGTAGAAATTGATAAGCTTCAAAAACACGACTTTGAGGACTGTTTTAATAAGTAGATCTATGGGCCGAAAAAATGTAGTGAAATGAATGGCGATTATTTTGAGAAGATTAAAAAGGATGAGGATCGAAAATAAATAAACAAAAATAATATTCCTATTTTTCTTCTACCCTACTCAGTGAACTTTTGTTAGTCCCTCCGTATAATCATTTTTAAGAGATCATTTGGTCAAAATTGTGTTTCATCAATAAACACAAACTTTGTTTTTAGTTTTGATTAAAAATATCATAGCTTCTCTTTGAAAAATAATTTTTTTTATGACTTCTTTTTTTTAGGACCACATGATATTGGAAGAGCCAAAAAAATTTAAAGCATATTGAAAAGATCTCCAAACACATGCGCCAATGCAGGTTTGAAAACATACAAAGTCCAAAAAGTTCCAGACACGAATACTGCAAAAAATTTTAACGCCGAAAGTAGGGCTCGGAAATTATAATTGAATTTCATACAAAAATATTCATGTTGTATAATGGACGACGAAACGTATGTACTGGCAGATTTAACGCAGCTTCCGGGTCAAAATTTTTATGTTGCAGACAAAATTTCCTAAAAAATTCCTGGTATTGCAAACTATATACATTTGCGGAAAAAGAAGCAAGTCATTTGTTACAGTGGGCTCTATAAATACCGAAACATACATCAAAGAATGTTTGAAAAAAAGACTTCTTCCATTCGTAGAGCACAATGTGTCCACACATTTTTGACCCGATTTGGCATCATGTCACTAAGGCAAGAAAGCTCTGGAGTGGTACCAAAGTAATAACATAGCTTTTGTACCAAATTATCCGGAACTAAGACCAGTGGAGAGGTATTGGACTCTTGTGAAAAGAAACTTAAAGAGCACAAAAAAGGTGTCCCAAATTATCGACAATTTTAAAAGGAGATGGGCAAGCTCTTCCAATAAGGTGTCTGAAACAACTATCAAATCTCTAATGGAAGGCTTACCAAAAAAGGTCCACGAGTTCATAAATTGTGGTTAGAACTATAAAAGTTATATTTTTCTGTAATTTGTAAAATATTGTCGATTAAATAAAAAAAAATCAAAACTCTTAGATCAACCGTTTACAAATTATAGAATTTTATATATATTAAGATTTTTTCGATCTCACTTCATATACTCGTACATATCATGAAATTTAAATTAAATTGATTTTGGAAAAACAGCTCATTTGGACATAAGTTGTGCGAAGTCAATTGTTTCCTTTGGAAAAACCGCTTAGGTATTATTTCCTTGATTAACTCATTGATTTGAGTAATTTACATATAGAAAGGTGCAACAATTTATTTCTTAAACATCAGAGGCTCTATAGAAAATGATAACTTTTACTGGAGGTCGCATAATAATTTCAGAGTTAACTTTAAAGTTTAAAAGTGATCTTTTGCAGTTTTTTCTTATCACCACAGAAACATTGGATCTTGAGATATTTGTAATTTTTTTGGTCCAAAAACCGAAAATGGCCGATATCTCGCAAACGACGTGAAAAAAAATAATGTAATTTTCCGAATCGGCAGCCAATTTTACAAAGGAAACGAATAGTGGCACCTACAAATGAAAAATTTTTTTATCATTTGAGGGGGTTAGAAGCAAAGGGGTACAAGTAACAAAAAGTAAATTTTGAGTAAAATATAGTTAAAGTTAACGTTGCTTCATAAATTGCAAAGTGAGTTAAAAAATAAAATATTGCGCGTCAAATAACACTTAAAGTATGCTCCATCTAATGTTGTTTTCAAATTTTTTCTAAGAGTCCTCCTCTAAAAGATATTAGTATTTCAGTGAAAGCCTACACCATTTTACTCAAATTTTTTTTTTTGCAGTAAAAATGGAGTAAAGTTAGCACCGTGTAGCAACTATCATAGCAAAAGAAAAAACTAAGTACCATAACTCTAAGAATCCTTAAAACGTTCTCTGTTAAAGGTATTTTTTAAAATTTTTATAGATGTCCGCTTTTAAAAGTTATTAGTATTTTACTGAAAGCCTACCGCACTCGTTACTTTTCATTTCAAAACAAAAATATTTTATTCAATATTTTAAACTCGTTTGGAAGCAAAGGGGTACAAGTGCGGTAGACTTTCACTAAAGTACTAATAACTTTCAAAAACAGACCTCTAGAAAATTTTTAAAAAATACCTTAAAAAGGAAATTTTTCAAGGATTCTTAAAATTGAGGTATTATGTTTTTTCTTAACCTATGTTAGATGTTACGCTGCGCTAACTTTGCTTCTTATTTAGTAGAAAAAATTTTTTTTGAATTTTGTTTTAAAGCAAAACTATAATTTTGTGAACTGGCTTACCTTAATGGGGCTCTATAGAGGTGTAGGAACTCAAAATCTTAGGTAATGTTTGTTTCATAAATAAAGCAAAGCTCCCACTACCTATTCTCATACTTAACTCAATTTTTCGTAATTTGTCACTTGTACCCCTTTGCTTCTAACCCCCTCATTTGTAAACTACATAGTGTAATTTTCCTACTTTTCTACCTACCTACGTACCTGCCTACTCAGCGAACTTTCGTTAGTTCCTCCGTATAAACATTTTCAAGAGATCATTTGGTCAAAATTGTGTTTCATCAATAAACACATACTTTGTATTTTAATTTTGATTAAAAGTTATAACTTTTCTTTGAAAATGAATTTTTTTTTTTATGATTTCAAATGATAACCTTTAGCAAACTTAAAAAATAAAAATATCCAAACTTTATGAAAAGGGCGCTTAACGTTAAACTGGGTCAGGTCAAATGTACTCAATACAAATTTAATAATTAAACACTGTGTGGGTGTATTCTCAAAGGGCGATTTCAGGAAGTGTGCAGAGAACGTAAAAAACGACGAAGAGTATGGAAAACTGCAAGCATAAAGAGATTTCAATCACTCAAAGAACCTTGAACCACTTCTGCTTTTAAGTTAAAAAAAAAAAAATGTCAACACAAAATGTGCTCAACGTTAAATTTATGTTCATTAGAGATGAATAAGATATCGGAAATGACGTTATACTTACGCTACACACAAAATGGTATACCTATCGTCAACACATACTTCTTCACATTGATTTACTTAGTTCATTCTTACCTGTAAATAAATAAAAGGAAAAAACGAGTTAGTAACAATTTAAAAAACAAAAACAAAATCTTTTCTTATTAAATTGTGTGTGGTTTATTATATAAGCCTATGATAATTGGCTTTTTTGTTTGTTTTGCATACGAGTGAGTATCGTCGTGCCGACGACGCAGGTTTTTTGTTGGTTTTTCTACTTTGTTTAAAGAATGAATATCTTAAATCTTAAAAAATAATAAATAAAAAAGAATGGAATCATATTTTAGATAAGAAAATGGCTCCAATGATCATTTTACCGATTAATGTATGAGTACACGAGACAAAACCAAACCAAGGAGGGTGTTATCTTTTGTGCTGAATTTTGCTTTTCTCTTTTGAAGTTGCTGCAAAAATGTCATAACTCATTTTGATACACATGATGTACACGTAGAACGTTCTTCGAAATAAGACGGTAGCAGATAAAGTAATTCATTTACCTAATTTTATTTAAAGATAAACACTCATTTCTGAAAGAAATAAAACAGACAGATCGTTTTGTCATTTTAATACGAGGCAAACAACAACACCTACAGCAAAAAAAAAAAATAAAAAAATATAAAGCAAAATAAACTTAGGCTACAGACCGTGCAAAGGCGCAACTCGAAAATATTATTAATGTGTGTGTGTGTGTGTGTGACAAATTATCTAGTACACACGAGCAAGAAGCATCTGCACATTAACTAATTTTTTTGCCTACATCAAAGTATTAGGAATACATATCTTAAAACAAAACTCATGCTATCTCTGTGTTGTGGCGGCCTAAAAACAAATATGTTTTTGGCATTTAAAGTTTATAATTAAGCGCAAAATGTTGCAACACATATGGTAAAAATGTTGTATACACTTTTTTATATTGTAGCAAACTGTAGATGACGTAAAATGCGACAAACAAAAATATTAATAAGACCATATACTCCAATTTTCGCGATTAACAAAGCGTTCGATTACCTTAAAGAAAGTGTAAGCGAGAAGGAAATTGTTCTATACGTCGTTAGTCAAGCTGCTTTAAAAGCTTTTAAATCAAACTTTATTAAATCAAAGACAGTTTTTGAATGTTTTACCGCTTTAACTTCCCTTAGTGAAAACAACCAGGTATCCCTTCAGTGGGTGCCGTCACATTGCGAAATTTTAGGAAATGAAAAGGCAGATCTATCAGCAAAAACGGGAGCTCTTTTAGAAGACCAACACATTAAAATTCCAGCACCGCTTCAACATTTCTTCTCTTTAAAGAACGTTTAAATGTTCTCAGTAGCGAATGGACGCTGGGAACAATCCCCAACCAGCGCTATAACAAAGTATTTTTGGCCTTGTTTTCTCAAAGCAGATTTTTCCAAATATTTACTATCTCTGACGAGGAGTGAGTGCAGCCTGCTGACTAGAGTTGTGACTGGTCGTTGTCTAATTGGTCATCATGCCTTTAGACTGGGCATAGTCTCCAACAACTGGTGCAGAAACTGTCACGAGCCTGAGGAAGAGGAAACAATTGAACACCTTTTATGTCTTTGTCCTGCTCTTGCAAGAACTAGACTGAAATGCTTTGGTCAGCCATTTTTTAATTCCCTAAAAGAACTCACTAAAATTTACCTCAGTGACATTAAAAGATTCGCTGTGCTTACAGGATCCTTCAGTTTGGACAAACACCATATTGAAAGGACCAGAGTTTATGAATAGACGTTAATAAGAGAGTTTGTGGTATCACTATGGACCCTTGCGGTCTATGTGTGGCAATATTGCCGCCACCCTAACCTAACCTAACCTAACATATAATCCAATTGAGCCAATAGTTTCCCGAAATCTAAATTTTCAACTGAAATATTTGTTATTTAGCGCTTTTCATAAATTAAAATGCTGCAGCAACTTTTTGTTTGAAATTTTACGTTTCAAACAATGTTTTGCCATAAGAATGTTCTTTTTTCTCCAATTTTTTTTTTTTTTTTTTTTTTTTCAAAGTGATAGCAGTTTTTTTTTTCATTCAATTCTGACGAAACTTTTCGCGTCAAATCCGAATCCGAGGTCAGAATTGGCCCATCAGCTCTATATTTTGAGATATTTGAGGATGCAAACACGTACTCGGTTATTTTGGAGGTTAGATGCAGACTGCAGAGATATTTTTTATATTTTTTTTTTACATAATTCATCACGCAGTACTACTCTTTCTCTTCAAAATGAGCTTTTAAAAAGTGTCGCACGATATTTCCTTCAAAAATTACGGCCTATTTAAGATGATATCATGAAATTCTATATTACAACTAAACCGAAACAGTCTATGGATTTCTTGATGTCATCTTAAATCGACTATAAATTTTGAAGACATCGTCGTACGACACTTTTTAAGAGCTCATGTTGAACAGAAAGAGTAGTACTTCGTGATGAATTAGGAAAAAAAAAAAAACAATTTGTGCATTCGTGGCTTCAACCTCATATATCTCAAAATCTAGAGCAGATTGGCCAAGACTGACCTCGGATTTGAATTCTACGCAGAAAGTTCCTTCAGAAATTACCTTTAGCTGTCCTGCAACAAAATAATTGTTGTGCTGTGTAATTGTTTTGTAAAGCTAATCCACTTCAGGTTCTAATTAAATCGCATTATTCGAGAGCCAATTTCTGTACTTTTTTTTATAAATAAATCAGTTTATGTGAAGTTTACTGGGATTATCTCAAATAATGTTTTCAGCATAGTTTTTGAAGCTTTTGCTTATACGGTGGGTGCCACGGCCTCTTTTTCGAGTAGCCTAGTTTTAGCTCAGGGCTTGCATTTATACTTAGTGTCTTAGTGAAATTTTGTTGGATTATCTCAAAAAACGTTTTCGGTAAAGCATTATAAGGCTTTTGCTTTCATGGGAAGTGCCACGCCCTCTTGTCCGAATTTGCCGAGTTTTTGCTCAGAGCTTGCGCTTATCGTCCTTAGTATTTAGTACCAGCAGACCGATCCCTGCTCGGTCAACAATCTAATCTTATTATTTTAGTCGATGTTATTATTCATAGCTATTTTTTGTGATGGAATTCGTACCTTTTCACCTCCAATGTTCATGCTTTGAAAATGATAAATTAACCGGCAGGTCGTATGTGCCTAATAAAAAGGAGATTCCCTACAGTTAAATTTAGAAAGATTGCTTTAGTAGTTTTCTTTTTATAGCGTATTATATTTTTGTGGGCGGTGCCACGCCCTTCATCGAGTTTTTCCAATATAACGGCATATCACATATTAATACTTGTTTTCAAGGGTACAATTTCTTAAATTTTCGTTAAAATTGTTGGAGTCGTTTTCGAGTAATATTGAATCAAAATTTTTAACGGCTAAAAAGGGGGCGTGGTACTCCTTCGATACCGCCCACTTTTCGGTTATTACAAGGCATTAATAAGCAGTACCTACATTCCAAATTTCATTAAAATATCTTTTAACATTTGCGAGAAATAGCATTTAACGTATTTTTCTTGTATGGGAGGTTCCACGCGCAACGGCAATATTTCGCCCACTTTCAGAACAGAGATACCTTTTAGCAATTACGCACCTCACAGTTAATTTCAGAATGTTTGCTTTATTAGTTTTCTTTTTATACAATTTTATATTTTTGTGGGCGGTGCTATATAGCATTTTGCTGCACTTTTGCTAATGTCGATAAAAGAAAAATTCATAGAATTCGTATTTATTACCCGATTTTAAACAATTATAGCTTGTTAGAAAGGTATTTCAATTTGCTATTAGATAAAACTATGCTTTGACTAATTTAATTAAGTTAAAAAAAAATTTTCATTATTTTTTGCCTGAAACCTCAACTTGACCTTGACCTCTCTGGAGGGCCGGGTTATCGTTATCCGATCACCGTGAAACTTCATAGTATTTGATTTTATGACCATTAGAAGGATTTCAGGGGGCGGCATCAACGAAAATCAGAAAATCGCAAAATAAGCGCATGCCTAGTGTCCATTGACCGATTTTGCTCGTTTTCAATAAATCGAGCTAACTTTGACGTCGAAGGCAGTGCACCAAATTTTAACAAATTATCTTGCTCCCAAAAAATATTAAAATGATTTCAACGGACAGATGGACATGGTTATATAGACTCAAGAGGTGACATTGAACAAGAATACACATTCTTTTCCATACCTGCCACGCCTCCTTCTATCCGTTACAAACGGAAGGACAAAGAGTATATACCCTGGTTGTAGGCTATAAAAAATATGATTATGTTTCAAATGTTTTTCAGAAACCACGTTATATAAGACTCTGTTCTACTACTAGTATGTAGAGTAAGTTCGGGTAATGGGGTTATCTTTTTCTTTTTTCGCGAATTTCTAATAGTAGTAGGCTAGTTTGGTCAATTAATTTGTATTAGTTATTCTATTGTTTTAATTATTTGATGATTGGTAAACTAAAATATAAGCATTTTCAAGCGTGAGGCCAGATAAATTGAAAGTACGTTAAAATAGCTAATAAGTCTTGGACTTAATCTTAGAAATTAAAAATTACTGAAAAAATTGTTAAAGTATTGAGTATGTGTATGTGCAGATGTGTTTTAAAGACGCCAAATTTCATTTTGAGAGATGATTTATTGTTCAAAAGGGGCGTGTCTTGGTCCGAATAGGTGTCTTGGCCTTTTAATCGACTTGACCAAAACAAAAACTGCAATATATATATGTGGGAGATTCTGTCATCTTGAAACGTAATGGTTCAATTTCCCTTTTTTTTTATTATTTTCATTTGATTGTCTTATCAAAATTCATAATTTATATTTCTTTTCTACTTTTTCAACACAGTGGCAAAACTTCATGTCTACGACACGAAGCTTTGGACTCCTCCATGATAAAATTTTCCTTTTTTAAATAAGAACAGAACAAAAAATTCCATAAAAAATACAGAATAAATTTTCTCTCAACTGTGACATTTGTTTTTATTTAGTTTAATAAATTTGAATTAAATTAAATGTTTGTGAATAAAAAATCCAAATAAGATCTTTCAATATCATCTGTTTGTGAAAAATCAATGTTAAAATTCTCACCACGTCGATTGAAAAAAGTATAAAAATGTTACACTTTTGCCTGTACAGAGGGCAACAATTTTAAGAAAAGAAAATGAAATTTTGACAGCCTTCGCACGTGGTAGAAAAAGTGTAACATTTTTCGAGAAATCTAGATCTAAATAAAATGCTTCAATTTTCATTATGTCATTCGTCTTCAAAGATGAACAGTTTTAGATCGATCTGACCACAAGACATTATCACCTTGCACAAATTATGGTCGGTTTTTTTTTTACAAAAACTTAAAATTCAAAGGTGTTATTAAATTGATAAATGATATTTCATAAAGTTAGGCATGTAAAAGTTGAACTCAATTTATTTCAATGGGACAACCGTTTTAACAGCAAACGATCTCTGGGTTATCTCTTGCCGAACTTCTTGTAACGCTGTCATATTAAGTTTAATTGCAAGAATTACCGAATAAAGTTAACGAAAAGTAAAAGAATAATAACTTAGCCTGACTAGTGGCTGTCTTTAAATGTATTTTTCTAAAGCACTTAAAATAATTCCGACCAAAATTTATTTTATCATTTTTTTTTTTTAAATTTTTTTATAATGAATTTAGTTCAATGGCACATACCTATGTATTTGATGACACCACAATTTGATTGGCAAAATTATGTTGTATCTTTATTTCAGTTTTTATATATTCAGCTGGATGATAAATAAAATCTTAACTGTCAATGGCTATAAATGGTGCTTTTGCTGGGCGTCTTACTTTGTGTATACATATGTCTTTGATTGGATTGCATGGCTTTTTAAGGCAACCTTAAGACCACTGATTTTCTGTGGTTGCCGTTGTCTGTGCTAATGTTTATTGCGTAGGAAGTTGAGCCACATATATGCATTTTCCTATAAACATATGTTTCAAAATTGTTGTCCACATTTATTTATGACCAATGTTAATATAATTAATTATCTGGTCATATGCAATAATAAACATAAGTTTTATAACCAAATTTGAGGAGCGTTTCTTTCTTTTTTTATTTTGCCATCATTCTGATTCACTTTGAGATAAATATCTCAATAATAAAGAAAAGAAAGAAAAAAAATTAATAAACTAAATATACTAGCCCAGGAAAATAAGATGAAAAAAGAGCCGCTGTGCGAAATAATTCCAAGTGAATTTTTTTCACCGGAATTGTCTTTACTAAAGCATGATAAATAAAGAGAAAAAAGTCCATTGAGGTCCATTGTGCGCATAAAAGTTATTCAGGCTCAAACGTCTCTAAAATCAGTTTTTGCAAATATATCGCTAACGCAAACTTTTACAGAAAAATTTTTCTCCACAATTTTGTAACACAGGAAATTTCCGATGTAATGATGTAAAAAATGTTTTCGTGTAGCTTATAGTTTAGGAAATAGCCCAATTTAAAAAGTTGTGCACAGTTTTTATATGAAAATGCTACGTATCAGTTCATATTAACATATATTAGGGGAAAGTGGGGTAAAGTGGGAAATTTTTTTTCGAAGCTCCATAAAATGAACAAAACTTCTTATTTTTCCATGTTTAAACTTTCTATAGTAAAGGAAATTAAATAAGTTATATTTTTACCGAAGAAAAGAACCGAAAATATGGATTTTCTGTTGAGTACGACGATTTGACCGAGGATGCCCAAAATGGCAAAAATTAAAAATCTTGGGGTAAAGTGGGAAACTTTCAAAAAGTCATTAAAACTAACACAAATGCTGAAAAAAATAGATGAAAAATGTGTTTGAAAAAATGTGTTTAAAAAAAGGTGAAATTGTAGCTAATTCGTCGTTTTCTGATGAAATATCCAAGTCTGAGTCACAGTTTTTGCAATAAAAGAAGCTTGTAGTGAGGTTAACGCATTTCAAGTGAAATGGACGTTGGCAATCCTTTTTGTTACATTTGATGGTATTGTGACTGGTCATGATTTCGGTCATGAGTTCCATGCAAATGGTGCAAAAATCACTTCTTTGTTTTTTTGACGCTTTCTTTGCTGGTGGTGCTTTTTTTGCTCCTGACACTCACTTTACCCCGACACCACATTTTGCAAAAAAATATGAACGTCAGTCTTTCACTCTATGAATTACACAGAATCCTTTTGCGTAATCAAAATAAAGACTACAAAGGATATTTTAGTGTATTGACAATCGGTTTATCTCCAAAAAGATGACATATATCGATGTTTAAAAATTTAAAAATGAAATTTCAAAATCACTTAAAAACTTTGCATGATTCCAGAGAGCACAAAAATGCGTCTGCACGCGTCGCGATACCATGAAGATTTGCTTACGGTCATTACAAGTACATGTCAGAAGCGCATGACAGCTATGTTATGGTTTCGAAAATACTGGTTTTTGAAGGATATCTCTAAAAGCAGGGTTTGATTTTGCTGAGCTATTTTTTAGCCTATTGATTTGCTGTGCTGCGACTATAGAAAAATTACGCAGCACAGTACTACAGTCGAAGCACAAATTTAAAATTGAACTGTCTGCTGTGCTGTGCTGTTTTTTCAATTCATAAGCAGTAGCAGAGCCGAAGCTCTTTTACGAAATCCGATCGCTTGCTGCTACAGTTGAAGTCGATAATTTCAAAATGTTTGCTTCGCTGCCGCTATGCTTTTCGAAAGAGAACGAAGCAATAGCAAAAGGAAACAAAAACATTCAGGTTGCCACCTGGTTTTATTTTGTAAAATTAGCTTAAGCCATACATTTAAAAAAAAAAAAAAAATAATTTTAGCCTTAAACCGCTTAGATAAACTTATAAAAAATCTAACATATTTTTTTAGGGTTGCCACCTAATTTTTTTTGTAAAATCAAAACTTTTTCAATAAATTGCTAAAAATCATCATTTTCTCTTTATAAATTGACATCTTGGGTCCAAAAACGACGAAACAAAAATTTAGGGTTGCCATATTAGGGTTGCCAGACGTTTTTTCGCAAAATTGCATTTCTTTGTTAACTTTCTTTATTGAATGTTATAGAATCGACCCAAAAACCCATGGTAAATTTTTTGGGGTTGCCACCTGGTTTTTTTAATAAAATCAAAATTTTTTCAATAAAATGCTTAAAATCATAATTTTCTCTCTATAAATTGACATCTTGGGTCCAAAAACAACGAAACAAAATTTTAGGGTTGCCATATTTATTGAAAGTTATAGAAAAACTTTCAATAAAGAAAGTTGACTAAGAAATTCAATTTATAGAGAGAAAATTATGATTTTAAGCATTTTATTGAAAAAAATTTTGATTTTATCAAAAAAAAACAGGTGGCAACCCCAAAAAATTTACTATGAGTTTTTGGGTCGATTCTATAACATTCAATAAAGAAAGTTAGCCAAGAAATGCAATTTTGAGAAAAAACGTCTTTCAACCCTAATATGGCAACCCTAAATTTTTGTTTCGTCGTTTTTGGATCCAAGATGTCAATTTATAGAGAGAAAATGATGATTTTAAGCATTTTATTGAAAAAAATTTTGATTTTATTGAAAAAACCAGGTGGCTACCCTAAAAAAATATGTTGGATTTTTTATAAGTTTATCTAAGCGGTTTAAGGCTAAAATTAAATTTTTTTTTTGAGATGTATGGTTTAAGCAAATTTAAAAAAAAAAACATGTGGCAATCCTGAAAGTTGTTTCTGCTGTGTACAGCGAAAAGCAGAAGTTCAAACAGCCGAGTTAAATAAAAAGCAAAAGCACAAACGGAGTTACGCTTCGCTTCGTGTTTGTGCTTGCTTGGTTAAAACTTTGCTTTTTTCAATAACAAAAGCAATAGCAGAGCACAAAAACAAAAATGTGCTTGCTTGAATTGCTTTGACTTCGTTCGTTGAAAAAAAGCACAGCAAGCAGTAAGCCCAAAATGTAAAACGCAATAACTGACGCAGCACAGTTCAGCAAATTTTCGTTGCTTTAGCTATTTTATAGTCAGCAGATCAAACCCTGTCTAAAAGTCATACGATAAAAAGCAGTGGCATCAATTTTGCAGAGAATCACAAGATCTACAAAAAATAAGCCATATGTGTACACATTGAAGTAACCGTTTAGAAGATATTAAAAAAAAACCTTTAAATAGCATAAAAACCGGTAATTTTTTTTGTGCGACTCCTCGTTAAAGAGTATTCGGCATTTTAAAAGTAATATATTTTAATATGAACTTATACGTAGCATTTTCATATAAAAACTGTGCACAACTTTTTAAATTGGGTTATCTCCTAAACTATAAGCTACACGAAAACATTTTTTACATTTTTAAATAGGAAATTTACTGTGTTAGAAAATTGTGGAGAAAAATTTTTCTGTAAAAGTTTGCGTTAGCGAGATATTTGCAGAAAACTGATTTTAGCGACCTTTGAGCCTGAATAAATGTTTATGCGCACAATGGACTTTAATTTACTTTTTTCTCTTTATTTATCATGCTTTAATAAAGGCAATTCCGGTAGAATTTTTTCGCAGAAATATTCTAATTTTCCTGGGCTATACTCAAAATAAAGAGGAAAAAAAGTGTAGTGCAATATGGACCATATAGTCCTTATTGCCCCATATACATATTTATTTGGTACAGAAGTTGCATACAAAAATGTCACTTCAACATTCGGCGCATTCTTCATGACTCCATGAAAGCCAGATAACACATCTTCTGAGTAAAAAGTATGATTAGTATATGTATTTTTCGTCTTCTTTTCTTTTGTAGTTTACGAATTACAAATAATCACCATCAGAGTCGTCAAAAAAAATGCAACTAGATTCCCCATCTGAAGAAGATGATATATACATTTGTTTTTAAGGCTTTTTGTTTGGTGGTCCATATTACCCGCAGCACAAGTTGGTGAACTAAATGGTTTTTTATCAAATACTCTTGTGGTTAATGAACTAATTTGTGCTAATAACTTATAAATGGTATTCACTTATTTTGTATAATCAACTATTAATTTAAAAACATGATGTCTTTAAAGTGAAGTAATGAAATTTACTCACTAGAAAAATTTAATCACCAAAATTTTTTTTTAAAACAACAACTTCACAGCAACATGCGCCTTCACCGAACGCACTGATCGCACTGATATAATCTTCAGGTATTGGCTTGAAGTTTGAACATGAATAACGATAAATCCAATGTATGCAATGGGAAATAACCATGAGGTCGATATTACCCGCGTAGTCCATATTACCCTCGCTTACCCTACTCAAAAAATGCCTGTTAAAATTGAATTCTTCATTGCGAAATGAAAGATAACGTCTGAAGAAATTTACCCTAAAATATGTCAAGCTTTTCAAATGTCACAAAAATTTGCATGGAGAAAAGACTAGGGATAATAAATTTTCGAATTTTATCCGACAACCCACGTAAACCAAAATATTTTGAGTTTCAACTTCAGTAATACCGGATATTCCAGTTTTTCGGAAGGACCCCCTCAAAATAAGTTCACAACTTCTCGGTCTATAGATTTTTTGAAATTTTAAATTTTTTATTTATAAAGCTTTTTTACTAATCGTATGCATAAGTTATCTATTTACAATGAAGTAGCTCAGCAAAGCAATAAGAACAACAATGACAATAGCAGCAGGTGAGTGATAATTCCCTCGACGCAACAAATCGTCACATGACTTATTAAATAAAAATAAAAACAAAAAAAAAAAAAAAAAGAGTTCAACAAAAACAACAATGTAGCAAAATGTGTAAAAACAAGTTTTAGGCCAACTCAATGAGCCCCAGTGTTGCACGTCAAACAAATACAGAATGCAATTTTAACGATGCACAGTGGGCGTTTCAACATTTTGGTCAGGCAAAAATCCCTCGTAAATAGTAAAATTTAATGTTTATCTTTATTGTTGAACTTAATGACCTCATTTCATATAACCAAATGTTTATTTTATTTTCTGTAATTAAAAAAAAAAATTGTAACCAAATTTTTCGAATGTTTGAGTTATGTTTATAATAAATTTGAATAGTTATGAGTGTTGAAAATTGGTCGAAAAGAGTCAACAAGTTTCAGACACATGTCGACTTTTGTTTTCTAGCCTATAATCTTCCCCTGATTTATACTCACATACGGTCAGCTTTTATCTTCTTTCTGTTTTCTACCCTCACCTTGTTACAGAAAACCAATTTTTTGCCCTTTATATGGCGGGTCTCGTTTTCTCTTTTACACCAGAGTTAGTATACAACGACTACTTTGGCAGAGCTGAGATAACCATGTAATTTCATTAAGCAAGTAAACCTGCTTCTTCCGAGGGGAGTGCTTCTAATAGCATTTCTTACTTCTTTCTGTAATGATATTACAATATTACTTTACAATTTTGAAAAATTTAAAGGATTTGGAAAAGCAATAGCTTTCTTCCGCTGGACTGGAAAACTCGATTCTAAATCTAAAACTTATGGCATGAAATTTAAGACAGATTGGAATCGAAATCTTATCATGCTTAAGAATTGAGGCGTTGCGTGCTTTAACACCCTTAGTCAGATAATATCATTTCGAGATATTTCAATTTAAAGTTTCGAAATGGTGCACAAAGGTCAAAAAGGCCTTGAAAAACAATTTTATTCAACCAATACTAACAAAATGAGTAATATATCGCCCCCATACATGTGAAAAGCACTATGTTAGTTTTTTCTAGTTTTGAGTTATTTGGTATTTCTGATTTAAAATATTATAGTCTTTAGTTTGATAAGATCCATTTAGCTGTATCTCTGTTAAAAAATGGTTGTCTTCATCATGAAAGAAAGACCGAAACAACGATTTCCATACAAAAAAAAAAAAACAAAATTTAATTTAAATTGTATAGGGACAATATCATACCTACTAATAATAATTACATAGTCCGAACTTAGATAAAGTCAAAAGTTTCAAATTTGTTGAACAGTGTTATTTACAAAAGAAATATATATCATTGTTTATGCACAATAATTACTAATTTTAAGGAAATTTTTTAATCTTGTCGAATGAAGAATGACAATTGATTTATGCAAGAACGTCCTAAGTCACCGTACTATCTACCACATATTGTAAACTGAATTGAAAATTGCAATTAAGAACACATATAGATGAAGACCCAAACTTTTTAAAAAGCAATGGGCGCGAAACGCGCCAAGTCGACTTAAGGCGTTCTTGCACGTAACGCCTCAATTGTTAAGTTTTGTCCACCAAAAGTTTGCCAAGAACAAACCGAAGCACTCTCGTACTACTGTGTTTTGAATAAGAAAAGAAAAAGCCGCAATCGCTGCTGGTCTGCTCGCCCATCTATCGTCCGGCGAATTAATCGCTACTCTGTTATGTGCACATTTTCCAAACTAAATCTCGTTTTTATTTTTATTTTATTTTTTCTTTGTATTTTTTGCTTTACTTGTACGTGTGCCATATTTCTTTATTACAACAACAAGTGTAATTATATTGTGTATTTTTATTTTTTTTTTTCTTAGTGTACGTTGTATTTGTTGTTTCTTTCAGTCGCAACATGTTGCTTTATTTGTTTTTTGTAGTTGTTGTTTTTCTTCTTATTCGCCTCATAAGCCAAACGTCAATTTGAAATTCCTCAAAAAGTAGGGCATTTCTTTGCATTTCTCGCGTTTGGTTACTTGCCTTCATTCATTCCCTACCTTCCTTGATGCGCCATCCATGCCACCACCCAGGCGGAATCTATCTCTGATTTTGCATTGAATGTGTTTCTCTTTTTGTATCGCTATCTGCATATGCATGTATGTACAAACAGATTTTCCCGCCATAGATTTTTAGATTCGTTCCACAATTGCATTAAGTACAAGATGGCGGCAGCGGGTGCATTCACAATGCGATTTATTCAATTTTCCCAGAACTTTTTCTGAGCAAAACTTTGTTAAATACTTTTTTGGTTTTATGGATTTTACGTAGTAAAGAACAAGAACTTGTTAACGCTATAATCACAAGATAGGGCAAACGTACGAGTTCATACATACATATATGCACATTTATGTATGTACGAGCATGTCCTTTGCGAAAATATTGGAACCATATTTTATGTGGTTTTTGGTCTTATTCCAACGCGAATCCAAGATACTGCAAAATCCTATGTTATAAAGGTCGCACAGAGAAGCAGGAAGCCCTTTTAAGTGGCATCAAATAATAATATGTAATGCAACCAAATTACGTTTATGGGAAGTTGCACTGAGACTGTCACAGTTTTGAGAAATTTAAAAAAAAAAAGTAAACTTTGAATGTTTTTGAATTTTGTTTAAGAAATTGGTTTAAGGGGTTATTGAGAGTAAATTTGTAAGTTTGGCAAAATTCTGCATTCCTCGTACTCTTCCACAGTTTAATTGAATTTAATGCACCTCCATTGAATTCATCGGAATAGAAGCTTCAAGGAAGTTTTCCGAAATTTCGGACCTTTTCTTAAATTTCGGTAGAACAGAAAGGACTTCTTAAAATTTGCTTTTTAACTGCTTCATCTACATTTAGTATTCTCTTCCTCAGTATAAATCAATTTAATGCAACTTTATTTGTTTGGTCGGAATAGAGGTTTCATCAATTAGGTTGAATTAAACTACGGAAATAAAAACTAACTTTGACAATCGATTACACACAACATATTGTCGCAAATGCATTGGTGCTTATACACCATGGTATTGGCTTTAAACTAAAATTTAAAAAAATCTTTGTTTTGTAATTTTTACCTACGAAAATAATAATTAACAATTTATAACACACTTTCAGTGTGAAGTGGGGAATATTTTTAAATCATAAATTGTTATTTCTTAGCATCGTTAAACGCAAACAATATACTGAAAAACCATTGATTAATGATTGCAGTTTATGAAACAAAAAGAATTAAATGGAAAAGTTGTCAACTCAAGCAACTCAAGGTTGATAATTCGATACCCGTCTAAAAAAATTGACGAAACTAGTGCAACTTCCCATATGTATTTATATACTAAGGATACAAGAACTGGTCGAAGTAGGACAAGGAGCGTGACACCTAGCATACAAACAAAATCTGTAAAACACTGGACTGCTAGCTCTATTGGAGCTAATCCAACTAAACATCATGCAAGTACTATGCATAATAAAAGCCAGATCTGCTAAGGAACTGAATGAGTTCCAACGAGAGGGCGTGCCAACTCCCATACAAGCAAATTCAATAAAACAATACTAGAAATAGCAGGAAACTGATAAAATTCGAACAACAGAACATAACACATCCCACACAAGCAAAATTTGCAAAAGCTATTCCACAAACAATTGACAACTGCGCTTGCTTATATTTTATTTATGATCCCACCAGCTTGTCCACCAAATATGAATTAAGGGCAAACTAAGTTCTCTCTCAAAACAAATGTATGAGAGAAGATAGATATGAGATAGAAAAAGAAAGACAGAGATAGATGGAAAATAGAGAGCTCAATTGAGCTATGCAGTGCCGATCACTGTCTTAGGCTGAGAGTAAGCAACGCGAGTAGTAAGAGAAAACAGAATCAGAAAAGTTCAAAGAATGTAAATTAAAAGCTTTCTTCGATCTCTTTCAAGTCTGTTTGTATGAGTAGCATAGGTTGGCACCAAATGAAGCAAGCATTTCCCAAGTGTGATCTAACCAAATAAGGCCTTTTTTGCTTATCAACTTTTTTTCGGGATTATAATTTACTTTTGGAATCGATTAAAGTTCACGGCAAATATCCTCACTACGCCTTCCTACAGAAGAGTCCAATTAAGAAATCCCCTGAAAAGAAGTTTGATTTGTAAGTGTTATCTTCTCTTCTTATACGAGATAAAATTGTATGTACTTATGTACTTATGTATGTTTGTTCGGAACGGGCAAAACTTTTTCTCGAAAACGGGTACAGCGATTTTAATAAAACTTGGAACAGTGTTAGATATTAGCATACAATGAAGAGTGAGCTAGGTTTGAACTTTGTATATGCTCACCAGGGGGCGTGGCATCGCCCTAAATTTTAAATTTGATTTGGTCATAACTCGCAAACCAAACAAGGTATTTAAATGAAATTTGGTAGGCGGGTACTGCTTGATAATACCTTATGACAGACAAAAAGTGGGCGGGATTGAAGAAGTGTCACGCCCACTTTTTAACGCTTGAAAATTTTGATTCAATATTACTCGAAAACGACTCCAACGATTTTAATGAAAATTTAGGAGATTTTACCTCTGCAAACAAGTATTAATATGTGATATGCCGTTATATTGGGAAAACTCGTTGAAGGGCGTGGCACCGCCCACAAAATATAATACGGTATAAAAAGAAAACTCATAAAGTAATCGTTCTAAAATTAACTGTGGGGAGCATTCTTGCTATAAGGCATCTCTGATCTGAAAGCTGGCAAAATATCGCCGTTGCGTGTGGAACCTCCCATACAAGCAAAATACGTTAAATGCTATTTCTCGCAAATGTTACAAGGTATTTTAATGAAATTTGGTATGAAGGTACTGCTTGATAATATCTTGTAACAAACGAAAAGTGGGCGGGATTGAAGAAGTGCCACGCCCATTTTTTAACGCTTGAAAATTTTGATTCCATATTACTCGAAAATGACTCCAACTATTTTAATGAAAATTTAGGAAATTTTACCTCTGCAAACAAGTATTAATATGTGATATGCCGTTATATTGGGAAAACTCGTTGAAGGGCGTGGCACCGCCCACAAAAAGATATTGCGCTATAAAAAGAAAACTACTAAAGCAATCTTTCTGAATTTAATTGTAGGGAGTCTACTTGCTATTAGGCACCTACGACCTGAAAGTAGGCAAAATATCGAAAGTGCGCGTGGAACCTCCCATACAAGTAAAACACATTAAATGCTGTTTCTCGCAAATGATACAACATATTTTGATGAAATTTGGTATGCGAATCTGGATCAGGAAGATCTAAAGCATAACAAAAAGATGGCTTTGGTTAATAATTGCCACGCCCACTTTTTTATCCAAATAAAAATTTTTGTTAATAACTCAGGCACAAAAAAAAATGGAATGAACTGTTTAATTCTTATATGCAGTCTTATGTACTTTTTGACGCTAAATCCATCTTCATCAGCAGAACTGTCACTATACCTGCAGGATTTTGAAATATCCTTGCTTGAAGTTGAAGAAAACGCTGTGTTCAGTCTTACAGCGTAGCTACAAGAAAAGGCAAAATTCTTTTTTATTAATAGCATCGGATAGTTACACTCTTCCTTATCCAAATATCCTTTCAGATTTTTCCAATAGGATTCTTATTTTCAGAGTTATGATCCTTTGAAGATAAGATATTTCAGCCGCCATACAAAAGACAAAATATTTTGGGTGCGTGACATATCCCATTTATTTATTTTAGGGCATTCTATTTCGCCAAAAAAAATTTTGAGTTTTTGGTATTTTTCTATTCCATTCGATGCTTTCCGAGTTTTTTCTTATTATTATTCTCATCGGTTTATTTATCATTTTGAAAGCATGACCGTTAGAAGTGAAAAGATACAAGTTTAATAACAAAAAATAGTTATGAATAAAAACATCGACTAAAATAATAAGATTAGATTGTTGACCGAGCAGGGATCGGTCTCCAGGTACTAGCTTATTAAAGTCAAACTTTTTTTCGAAAAAAAATCTATTACGAAAATTTGCTAATCGCAGCACTTTTTAGAAATAATTACTGCTCCTAAGCCACACAAGCAATTGTTATAAAATAAAAAGCAGACAATAAAAATTTAAATTTTTTTTAATGCTAATTTTTTTTAGCCAAATTAAAGTTTTCTTAAAAGTTATAAGTAAAATTTTCTAACAATTTAATGCAAAATTTCTTTAAAGCAGAAAAAAAGACGGGACTTGCGGGCATTGCTCCAAAACGCACAGATAGTACAGATTCGATATTTTAAGATCGGGAATATTCCCAACCCCGTTTTGCCCCGTTTACTTTTAATATTTATCTGAATATAGTATACCGTATTGATTTTATAAAATTTAGTCCCTCAATTTTGTTTTAAATGTTTCTGAATTTTATTAAATTTGAATTTTTTTTACAATTTACTTTTATACAATATGTTAAAAAAGACTGTAAATTTTTATAATTTGCATAGGCTTTTCATACAGCCTAAGAATATGCTTAAATATTTTTTCCAGTTTGCTTTCGTTGTTTTATTTATTTATAGATCTTTTATTCTATTCATTGCAATTTGAAAATTAATTGCGTTTTTGAAAACAACAAGAAAAAGTGTATCAGTCTGGTTATGAAGTTACAGCACTGTGCACCAAGTTGATTTTGTTATCGAAATATTGAATTGTTTTATCAATTTTATAGACTTCTTATTCAAAAAGGAGAAAAAACTTCCTTTATTTAAAAAAACACACACGTAACACAAAAACAAAAGCAGTCTTTCCGTACGTAATTCGTGGTGCTGAATTCAAATTCTGTCCCAAAATTGTTCTACCATGTCAAGAGATATCTTGAACTAATTTTTTACAAACAATTTTTTTTTGGTATTTTTTAAGTTCTATACTAAGAAAGTAAACTTTTTGGAATTATTCTTGTTACGGCGATTGAAAGTTCTATTCTTTTTCTTCAAAACTTTTTTGTACTATATCGATCTTTTTTTTTTTTCTCTGAAATAGCCTAACCTTAAATAAGTTAAAAAAATGCACGAAAACACGCTTGGTTATGACGTGTTGATTTAAATGAAATTTGTTAAAAATGGTTATGATGATATGAATATAGTTTTCAAATGAGAATAACATCTTTTTATTAAAACATTCTCAATTGAAGTATTCCACTTCCAAAAGAGCTCCTGGGTATTTCCATGTAAATGTGGACAAGGTATTGAAAAATTCCTGGTTTCTTCTCAACCTTCAACTATATCCAAAGTAATGTTTTATTGAAGAAACATTAGCATTTAGTGTCAAAATTAAGATTGGACATTGCAATTCGTTATTACCGCGTTTTTTAGTTAAAGTCGTCACATCAGAAGAAGTAAAAACGGGCATAAAAATAAAACGGTACTTATCCGAGGAAAGTTATGGATCTGGTGGTGACAGTAATAGTTGTGATGATAATATACCATCTGTATTTAAACCATAAATAATTTCAATCGCGATATAATAGACTAAGTTAAACAATTATTAAATTTTGATCTAGTTTTTGTTCCTGTGCATAAAGGCCAGAAGTAGTTCTTTATTATTCTTGTATTTTGACCCAATTTTAATTTTTATACCTATGAACTTGAAAAGACCCTCTGTATTGGTCTAAAAATCGATAGTAACGCGAGTTACCAATTTTTTTGTAACGCGAGTTACCACATAATTTTCGCATTATTTTAAAAAATACCACTTAATATTGTTGTTTCTAAAAAAGAAATACTTATTGATATCCTTCTGGCTTTATTTCTGTCTAATGTAAAGAAATTTACCCACAAATTTCGCAGAAACTTGCGAAAGAAATTTACGCTCTAAACATGTTGTCCAAAAATGGTAACGCGAGTTACCAGCACTATTCACTATTTTACTAGTGAAATATTAAGTTACCACTGAAAATTTCAACTTATATGCAACAAGAACAAAGTATTTTGTTTATAAAGAATCCAATTTTGTTAGTTAATTCAAAGGCTGAGCCTCAAAAGCTCCATTAAAGTCTTAAAAAGTGTTCCAATTGTAACGCGAGTTACCATGGAATTACCCTCCTAGAAAAATTTTCAAGGCCTAGAGCACAGCCTTTATTTTTTTTTTTTTCTAAGACGATGACAATTTAACTTATCTATGAAGGACTATTTTCGTAAAAGGTGGTCTAGGTTATATGGAGTTTGAAAATAAAACTAACTAATTTAAACTAACTCTACTTAAATATTTTTTACAAATACAAAACTGGATTTTTTTTAGTATATGCAAATGCATTTACTATTTTATGGCATAGTTGAAATCGTAAAATGAGCCATTTGTGTGTTGGAGGCAATAAATGGGTCTAAAAACATGCATCTTCTTTTAAGGCGGTTAGCCCACGCCTTCAGACATATGTAAGTATGTATAAAGTGACTAAAGTGTTGAAAAAACACCTCTTCTTCAATCAAGCTGCTAAAAGGTAGAAGAAGAGTTTGATAGTGTATGGTTTAAAACAAAAGTTTATAAAAAATATATTTTTGTGTAAAAGAAGCAGGTAGAGGAATGAATTAAATAAAATAAGCACACAGGAAATTCACGTGGCCATTAAGCTTGCACGAATAAAGAAAAAAAATTACTTTAGCAAAGTTCAATATGTTTTATCTGCGTTTTTTTCTTTTACTTTAAAGAAATTATGAAGTTTTTAATTTACATAATTCCATTGAATTAACATCGAATATACATAAATACATTTGTATATGCAAGACAACATTTTGTCACTGGTGAGGAAGTGAAATAAAAAATCAAAGTGAAATTTATAATAAAAATAGAAAGTTGTTAAAATACCAATTTAAAAGATTAATTTTGAGTCGCCTAGATGAAGCAAAAAAGCTCAAAAATTAAAGTTAACATGTGAAATGAGAATAAGTTCACAACTCTATAAAAAGAAAAAAGTCTCCGAGGGGGAATGCAGTAAAAATTTAATTTAAAATCTTTTGATTTCCAATTATTAAGATGCTATAATCTACGGTTATATTGTGATTTTTCTGTATTTTTTTCTTTGCATTCAATTTCTTTATAGTCGTAACTATTGACTTCTATTAGAATTCCAACCAACTTCAACTCCAACTACAACAAACGCAACATGTTTGTAAATCTAAACAAAAAATAGAAAACCTGTAGTTACGTTCGATACCCAATAGTACGAGTATCCACTAGATATAATATTTGTACCGATGCATGTCTGTCTGTTTGTCTGTCGTACAGATTACGTACCTAGTTTGTGCCGGACAAGCGGCTAGTCTAAAATACCTGTTGTGAGGCGTTGAATCGCATTCCGCGATTCTTGTTTTTATTTCGCTTTCATTTTCTTCTTTTTTGTTTTTTCTTTGCATTTTATTTTGTTTTGCCTTGATTGCTGTTGTTGTTTATTGTAAAAATATTTTTTCAATTTCTGTTTATTTTACAATTTCTATTTTTCTTTTTTAATTTGTTTTTTTCTACTTTACAAGATTTTTTAACTAAAGTACGGATACAACTGCTTGGCAAGCGCCAACAACAGGTGAGAAGTATAACGTCATAAATAATACATTTTTTTAGGTTAGGTCGTTCATTAGCTTCTTATTGGTTGACTTGTAACTGCGACTATGTGGGAATTTAACTGCGCATGCGTACGTGTAACCAGTTAATCCGGAAAGTTCGTTGCAAGAATTTACTGTATTACGGTTATATCTATGTAAGTGAGTACACAATTGGGAAAGAGTGCAATATTTGTATTTATTTAATTTTTTTATTAACAATAAAGTGTTCTTCAGTAATACAGAATGATCAAAACTGTAGTTTTAATGATGAGATTCGAAAAGGGTCAATATGAGCGTTTAAAAATTACTTAATTCTGTTCCTATATGTGTACTGATTGTTTTGTGCATCACAAGACCAAGTCTTATAGCACTAATGTGATAATTAAAAATAAATTTTAAAAAAATAAAATTAAATTAAATTAAAAAAAATTTGGCTGTTTTTTGTGGGTTAGTAAAAAAACTGCTTCTGAAACTTTAGTTGACTTCAAAAATTATGAGGCTGTTCAAAAATTCGAATTTTTTGGCAACCCCGAAATTTTTAAAATATAATTCATTAAATGTAGTTTGGTCCATATTTCCGTGAAAAATTACAATTTTTTAAGACATGCGTCACATGTTCAAGCCCACGAACTTTTGTAATTTTTTTATAAATTTCGAACGAAGGTTTATTTTAAAAAGAAAAAAATTGTGTTTTCTAAATCTTTCACAGATTATGTAACCATATTATTTAATCAATTACTTAAAATTATTTGTTTACCATCTAGAACCTTGAACGTAAAAATTGTCAAAATCTTGAGTTTGACTTAAACTCAGGAACTACATCTTTGATTTTAGCGATGTCATATGATTGGTATTGCATATCTTCTCTTCTTATACGAGCTAAAATTTTATGTTATTTTGTTAGTTTGTTTTTTTGTACTCGAAAACGGCTACAGCGATTTCAATGAAACTTGAAATAGTGTTAGATATAAGCATACACTGAAGAATGAGCTAGGTTTGAACTTTCCAAATGCTCACCAGAGGGCGTGGCACTGCCCTAAATTTTAAATTTGATTTAGTCATAACTCGCAAACCATGCAAGGAATTTGAATAAAATTTGGGGAGCGGGTACTGCTTAATAATACCTTGTAACAGACAAAAAGTGGGCGGGATCGAAGAAGTGCCACGCCCACTTTTCAGCCCTTGAAAATTTTAATTCAATATTACTCAAAAACGACTCCAACAATTTTAATGAAAATTTAGGAAATGTTACCTCAAGGATTAATATGTGATACGCCGTTATATTGAAAAAACTCGTTGAAGGGCGTGGCACCGCCCACAAAAATATGAAACGTTATAAAAAGAAAACTAATAAAGCAAACATTCTGAAATTAACTGTGAGGTACACAATTGCTAAAAGACATCTCTGTTATGAAAGTGGGCGAAATATCGCCGTCGCGCGTGGAACCTCCCATACAAGCAAAATACGTTAAATGCTATTTCTCGCAAATGTTACAAGATATTTTAATGAAATTTGGTGTGTAGGTACTGCTTATTAATGCCTTGTAATAACCGAAAAGTGGGGGTATCAAAGAAGTACCACGCCTCTTTTTTAACCATTGAAAATTTTGATTCAATATTACTTGAAAACGGCTCCAATTATTTTAATGAAAATTTAGGAGATGTTACCACTGCAAACAAGGATTAATATGTGATATGTCGTTGTATTGGGAAAATTCGTTGAAGGGCGTGGCACCGCCCACAAAAATATAATACTCTATAAATAGAAAACTGGAACCTTCCATACAAGAAAAACACATCAAATGCTATTTCTCGCAAATGGTACAACATATTTTGATGAAATTCGGTGCAGTTTTATGTACTTTTTGACGCTGAATCGATCTTCATCAGCAGAACTGTCATTATACCTGCAGGATTTCGAAATATCCTTGCTTGAAATTGAAGAAAGCGCTTTGTTCAGTCTCATAGCGTACCTACAAAAAAAGGTGAAATTCTTTTTTATTAATAGCATCGAATAGCCGCACTCTTCCTTCTTTTTCTTCTCCTTTCGTATTATTATTTTCATCGGTTTATTTATTATTTTGAAAGCATGACTATTAGAGGTGAAAAGGTACAAGTTTCATAACAAAAAATAGCTATTAATAAAAACATCGACTAAAATAATAAGACCAGATTGTTGACCGAGCAGGGATCGGTCTCCAGGTACTATATTTTTATAGAACACTTGAACACATTATAACCCAGGATATAATAGGTTAAGATGTTCTAGAAAATTATTCCTTACGTCAATTCATGATGACTTTGGAACAAGTTTTATCCGAAATGAAAATTAAGAGTTTCATACACGGTGCTCTTGAACAGTCGATAGGTTTGATGAAAATGTGGAAAAAATCTGTGAATGGGATTTCATTTGTATTAGTTTAGTGGTCTGAAAAATGCAAGCCCCGTAATCGTAGCTGATCATCCCCGCGAAATATCGCGAAAATATATATCCCATATAAAATAAAAAAAATTCAGAAAAAAAATGCAACAAACAAATATAAAAATAGTTATTTTTAATGTATTTTGTAATGCTGAATCCGAATCCGGCCTTAGAATTGCTGTATCTCATACGGTTTTTGAGATATCTTAGCCTAAACTAGGAAAAACTACCGTTTTTGCTATATTTTGGAGCTATATTACAGGACGTATTGGGTGTACAACTTAAAAACCGGAGTTTGACAGTGGATGTCCGTACTAACAAATATCGTGAAAGCTCGAACTTTATATATATGTCATTTTGAAGGTACATTTGACAGCTGTCAAAATCAGTCAACAAAACAATTTTATCTTGTGTGCATCATTATTATTTTTCACGATGAATAACTTCGAAAATTCGAGAAAAAGAAAGCATTTGCGGGAGGTTCTGTTGGGTAATTTTTTTGCAAAGAAAACTGCTGCGGAAAGTCATAGTTTGCTTGTAGAAGTTTATGGCGACGATGCTTTAGGAAAAACACAGTGTTTTGAATGGTTTAAACGCTTCAAAAGTGCCGATTTTGACATCAAAGACAAAGAACGCCCAGGACAGCCAAAAGAGTATGAAGACGAAAAATTAGAGAAGCTACTTGATGAGGATTCGTGTCAAACACAAGACGAGCTTGCCAAATCGTTGGGAGTGACTCAGCAAGCCATTTCGAAACGTTTGAAAGCCGCCGGATACATTCAGAAGCAAGGTAATTGGGTCCCCTATGAGTTGAAGCCGAGAGACGTTGGCGCCGTTCTGTATGTCTGAAATGCTGCTTGAGCGCCATAAAAACAAATCATTTTTGCATCGGATTGTGACTGGGGATGAAAAATGGATCCATTATGACGATCCCAAGCGCAAAAAGTCATACGTGAAACCCGGCCAACCAGCCAAATCAACCTCGAAGCCAAATATCCATGGCGCCAAGGTTATGCTGTGTATTTGGTGGGATCAGAAGGGGCCGTTATATTATGAGTTGTTGAAATCGGTCAGACAATCACAGGTGACCTGTACCGAACACAATTAATGCGTTTGAAGCGTGCCATCATCGAAAAACGCCCGGAAAATGCGACCAGACACGAAGCAATAATTTCTCATCATGACAACGCTCGGCCGCATGTTGCAAGACCCGTGAAAAACTATTTGGAAAATAGTGGATGGGAAGTTTTGGCTCACCCGCCTTATAGTCCGGACCTTGCTCCGTCTGACTTTCATTTATTTCGCTCGATGCAAAACGCCCTCACCGGAATACGCTTCACATCAGAGCAAGGCATCCGAAATTGGATAGATTCATTTTTGGCCGCCAAGCCGGCGCAATTTTTTTGGGATGGAATTCATAAATTGCCTGAAAGATGGGGATATGTTGTAGCTTCCAATGGACAATACTTTGAATAAAATATATTGTAACATTTTTCCACAATAAAGCATCAAATTTCGCTAAAAAATTCCGGTTTTTAAGTTGTACACCCAATATATCCATAAATTCTGATGCAGAAATGGAAAGCTCTAATCAATCTTCCCAACCTAATTCAAATAATGTCGATATCTTTATTTTTTTCGGAGATATCCTAACCTCAAAAGGTAAAAAAGTGCAAAAAACGTGTTTTCTCATTATTTAAGTCTACGATATTTCGGAGAAAAATTAAGCTATTGACATAATTTAAATGCGGTTTTAAAGAAATACTTATGTTAACTTAAACATCACACCAGGAAACTCAAAGTGAAAAATCTCGGTTTTCGGCTATATTTGAGGTTGTATACAGTACGGACGAAATGCGTCTGCTCTTTTTTACTAACCGACACATTTAAAAACATTCTGTATCTTCAAAATGAGCTAACATGTGGTCTCTTGTAATGGTTTTCTAAAAAGTTATGACTATTTTAAGACGACATGTTGCAGCAATATAAGGAATACTCGTACACCGTGAGTTTGCACTCCATAATGTAATTTTTAAATAGTCATAACTTTGTGGAAAACAATCACAGGAGACCACTTGATAGCTCATTTTGAAGATAAAGAATGGTTTTAAATGTGTCGGTTAATAAAAAAGAGCAGACGCATTTCGTCCATACTGTATACAACCTCAAATATAGCCGAAAACCGAGATTTTTCACTTTGAGTTTCATGGTGTGATTTTAAAGTTAACATAACTTTGCAGAGAAATATTTTGCTGATAAACATTTGATGGCTCAATTTAAAGCCAAAAGAAAGTACCAAAGGCTTCTGGTAATAGAAATTCACAAACAAATTTTGTGTGTCCCGTATAAAACATCCAATAAAGCCAAAAATCGTGTTTTTGCAATTTTTTAAATTTTTTAGGTAAAGATATCTCCGACAAAAAAAAAGATATCGTTATCGATTTAATTGAGGTTTCAAGAAAAAAGCTAGGGGTATTAGCTGTCATACCAGATTTTACGGCTTAATATTACCTTGTCTTGTTATATAACTTCACAAATTGGAAAAAAGTGGAGTCCTTTAAACTTTTATGTAAGGATATCTCAAAGTCCAGACGTAATAGAGCAATTCTAAGACCGGGTTCGGATTAAGCATCAAAAATCACATCTGGAATGATTATTGCTGTTTCCGGTTTTTGTTTGTGTTTTTCTTAAATACGAAAAAACCGATTTTTTTTAAAAATGGATGGTGCGGAAACGATACCTTTTATATATGTATATATTTGTATGTACATATATATATATTACACATATATACATATATAAGTATATATATACACGCCTATACATATATATGTGTACATAATATGTATCTAAACACAGAGATATACTCAAAAAAATTAAAATATCGAAAAAAAAACGGCTGGACGTTCGATTTCGCGGATTTTGAGACTAGAAGGGTCCCCCAACATTATCCCTGAAAAAAATCGCGGCTGGTATTTCAAAAAATTTAAATTTTTTACAAAACCACCGTGTGACAAAAGCCACCTAAAGTAGCTAAAAGATAGAAAAACTATATTTAAGGCGCCATCAAAATAAATCTGTTGACTAGACATTTTTTAAAAGTTTCTATTCCTTATTTTAGTTGATATTATTATTATTTTTTTTTTCTTTAGTATGCAAGCAGGTTATACATATGTATACGTACATCCGATTGATTGGATTTCTTTCTTAGTATTTAAAAACAACAACGAAAAAACATGAAACTAAAAACAAAAGCGTTTGCAAAATTTGGCAAAGATACGAGTACTTTTTAGAAATACATTGGCAAATGCATATGATCGCTTCTGTACGGTAATATAGAGATGTTCTTGCAGTTGTGTCTATTTCTGTATCTGTATTCTGTGCCTGCTGCATATGACGCAAAAAATTAAAACGTCAACAGCACGCTCCGTTGAGTTTTTTATGCAACTGAATTGCTTGCTAACAAAGGCAACAGTAGCAACAGTCGGTAATGTATCGCACTTATTTTGGTGGAAACGAAAACATTACAACGCTACTGCCCAGAAAAAACGATGCGACTATTAGAGCCACATTTAATAGCTTCTGGAAACACTTCGCAAAGTTAGCGAAACAATATTTTCATAACAAGCCAAACCCAATAACATATGGGAACACCCCAGCACGAAATGTCTATAAGGCATTACTAATCAAAACTTATAATTTTTAATCAAATTGTTTATGACGAAAAATGTCACTTTTCTTAGTTAAGAAAAATGATTCCCATAGATGATATCTTAGAGTGCCCATGACTTAGCAAGGGAAAATCGTAGATGACCACTAAAGCTCATTTTTGAATGGAAAAGAGCGGTTTAGAGTAGTGTATTTTATAGAATAGAGCAGAAAAAAAACTTGTGTCGTAGAACTTAATTTAAAAAACTACATAAAGCTAGTTTTCGCACTTTTACGTTAAGATATCTCGAAATCCTGACGTGGTAGAGGGATTCGATGCATTAAATTGGGTGCAAAACTGTCAACATTTTATTTAAATGGTTTTTTATTTATGATTTTTTTTATGGAGGGAAGTTCAAACTTCCGTTTGGTTCATTCTTCTTGTTGGTTATGTGATTATAACAGACGCTATAACAGTATTAAGCAGAACACAGCAAACATATTGACACTTGTGCTTCCCACTGTATTTCCTTTTGGGTGCCTATATACTTAAAGCAATATGTGTCAAAAGTTTTTGTATCTGTATTTTGATAACAATTGCAAATATTTAACATATTTGCTAATTTATGGATTTTTGTATAATTGCACGAGTATATTCAGATGTTAGAATTGACTTTCTATATTTCCGTGCTTAGCTGCTTTGATATGAAAGGTCTTAGTAAATTAATGAAACGTGTGGAATATGTCCAGAGTTAGTGTTGGCATACTAATTATAAAACTGGAGCATTATAAAAATGAAGTAATCTACAGTAAAAACAAAAGGTTTGTGAAAAATTACAATATTGTCAACTTTTTGTGCAGTGCATGTGAGCGATCAAAATCGTTGCACCCGTTTTTGAGTAATATTGAATAAACATTTTCATTGCTTAAGAGTGGACGTGGAACTTTTTAAATCTCGACTTTTTTTTGCTTATAACAAGGTATTGATGGTCGACATGCATATATAAACTTTTATCAAAATATCTTATACAGTTTGCGATATATACCATTAAACATCTTTTACTTATAAAGGAGATTCCAAGCCCACCGGCGATATTTCGCACACTTTCAGTTCAAAGGTGTCTTCCCCACAGCTAATTTTAGAAAGATTGCTTCATTAGTTTTCTTTTTATAGCGTATTATATTTTGGTGGGCAGTGCCACGCCCAAATCCATATAAAAAGTTGAGCTGTTTAAATTTAAAAACAAAAATTTTTTCCATATCAGGACCACTTTTCGGTTTTTAGAATGGTTTGGGATGAATCAAATATACTCCGAAATAGACCAATTTTTACATGGTGCTTATTTACATTAAAGAGAATATTTTGTTGCTGTTGGAGCGCAATTCCAAGAAATTTTAAAATTTTCGACAACCCTAATAAATTTTCAAAATTTGTTTTCCGAATAATTTTTTCAATTCGTTTTTGTTGTTTTTTTTTTTTAATGGATTAAAATTTTTGTCTTCTAAGGTGGTTTTTGATTAAATTTTGAGTCACAACTCATATTATTTTTCTCTTGTTTTGTTTCAATATAAAACCTTACGATATTTAAACATATTTGCAGAATAAAGTATTTTATAATGAAAGTTTGTTGCTGGAACTAATACTTTTAGTCTAATGTGATGACATGCATATGTAGGTATTCGTACATATACAAAAATTTTATTTTCGTTGACGTTCCTTAGCAGTATCTCCAGTAGATTAGAGGGAAAGAAACGATTGATATAAAAATAGCCATGCTAATAAAAAGCATGTGTGTGTTAAATGTACAAATTTCGTAAGAAAAATCAAGCAAAATGGAAAAACAAACAAAACGCCAAATAATTTACGGATAAAGTGTTATTCGGTCAGTCATGAGATCTAATTTAGCACGTCCCAGTAGTCAGCAGTACAATCAATGCTAATCTAAGTGTTACACACATCAATCCACATTGAAAAAAAAAAAGCTTTTTTCATTAACGATCTTTTGTCAATTAATTTGAGTTACGTCGTTAAAATTTTATTAATATATCTAGCTTTGGAAGCATTATCACATAAATACGAATAAGATAACGAACGAATTACATAGTGAATTTTGGAAATTTTTCAAAAAGAGTTACACAAACTCAAACGCATGATAAAGAACTCGTAAAAAGTATGAAGCGAAGAATGGAGCCTCTGAAAAATGTTCAAGGATATAAATTGCTAGTAAGGACTAAGAAACTGTTCCTTAGTAACATGACTCGATACAAAAAAAATATATATAGGGGAATGTCGTCAGGGCTGGGCCACTTTTTAACTTTTCTCTGTATCTTTTTTATATATTTGAATAAAACCAAATTATTTGCCTTATTTAAAAGTTTGGACCTTTATCTGTAACATACTTTTAGGACAACACAATGCGATTTCGGAAAAAAAAAGTTATTGACGAAACTAAAAAAAAAAAAAAGTAGTTAGGGTTGGGCCACCACCAAATATCGATGAAATTTGTACTAAAATAGTGTGTAATGAATATGTATGAAACTTTTTATTGTTTTTCATTCGATTATACAAAATTTCGATGAGAAATCTCCATATTACATTAATCACAATCTGAATCGCAATTTGGGCTTACATAGTAACTTCTTGTGTGATTGACGCACTTCAAGTGCACGTCTTGCTTGCATTCAATGCATGCGATTGAATTGTTTCGATTTAGTTTCGCCGGCATCAGTTTCAAGCATATAATGCAGAAGTCTTGGTCCACATCATCGTCGGAAGAGGATTTTTTTGTGCTTTTCATCGGGTGGCGCCCCCGATTAAATTTCACTGTTGGCGGGGCCGCTTGCAGAGGCCCGACCAATGACAAAATCGTACACGGAGAAAAATACGCATCATAATTTTTACTCCACTCGGCTAGTCGAAAAATTAAAGTAATCAACACTAAATTTCAAGTATAATTTACCTTACGTAAGAACTATTTGTTGTATTTACTACAAATTTCCTACATTTGACTTTATGTAAAGTAATTTATACTTTCAGAAAAAAAATGTATGACAATTTTGCATTTATAATTCTATTTAAAATAACTTTATTTTTTTTCACGCACAAAAATGAGTGTCATAATTGTCACCTAACTCGAGTAAGGTAAATATCATAAAAATATAAAATCATTTTGACTTTTATAATTTTAGTAAAAATTTCTATTTTTGGATAGACATTTTCTTTATATACAAATTTTTTTGCTTCTACATCACATGCGTAAGCAGCGCAGAGGATATGTATCTGACTGTCAAACGGAAGGGCCAGGGTTCGTACCCCGGCGCCGGTCAGCTAATTTTTTTTTGTTGTTTTTTTTTTTTTTTTTTTTTTTTGTTGTTTGAACTTTACAGTAAGGTAAATATCACGCCAATTTTTTCAAAAAAATTACTAGGAAACATACATTCTGAATTGACTAAATCAGTAAGGTGAAAGTTGTCGCTATTCTGACTTGAAATTCTGGTAAAATTTATGAGAAATAAAGTAGCGAGTACTATTTTTTTTCTCCGTGTAGTAAGGGTGGACTCATGAGACGAAGAAGTCGAAGGCCGAGAAGAAGTCGATAATTCCTCGTGGGCTTCACTCGCTACTTTCTCGAGCATGCCGATAGAACTCACTACTTTTCCGTTCGTGTCAACTCTGGGGGTATCCAAAACGGTAATGTTAATGTTCTGTGTTCCGAAAAAGCGATTGAGTAATGTTATTTTACTGATTCGAAATAAAAATTGATGTGGCCCAATCCTGACTACACGAGTGGCCCAACCCTGACGACAAACGTGTTTTTCGATCGCTCAATACTACATGCGAACAGGTTAGGGAATCGAATTTTCCCTTTGGGAACTTATTAATGGTTCACCCTGTTAATGGATATATATGAAGCACTCCACACCAAGTGTACCAAAAAAAATTTTTTTTTCTCCGATTTCGCTCAAATTTGGCAATATGGTAGATCCGGTGTGCAAGAACAACAATCCGGGAGGATTTGGTCCTGGTACCATTTGTTGTTAAAATATAGGGTGTTGTAGTTGGCGTTTTTAGAAATTTTCATGAAAATGGTGTTTTTTCAAAAATTTATAGCTTACACTAAAGTTTGTAAATTGATAGTTCTTAGTTAATGGTCTCAATCATTTTGAAGCGTTCTTTTTATAAAAAAATATTTCTTGGTGAAAAAAATTTTTTTTCACCAACATTTTTTACACTTAAAAATACTTTTGAATTTTTTTAAAAAAAAGCCCCCTTCGATTTTTTTTAAAAGTACTTTAAATTAAAGCATAATTTATAAGCTTTAAAATGAGGTATGATTCAAGATGGGATTCGGACGCTAAATGTGAGTTTTTGGCTTTTGAACGCCCGCGGAAGGCAAAAATCTTTTTTTACTCGAGAGGAAAGCATCTTACGAAAAAAGTGTACTGGGCATAAAATAGTAAGAATCGTCTAAGATATACGTGTGAATTTTTTAAAACTTTTTTTTTTAGAATAATTTTTGCAAAATTTTATTTTTTTTTTTAAATTTTTGCAAAAAAAATTGAAGGGAAAAAAAAATTTTTTTTTAACTTTTCAAAAAATTCCAAAAAAATCACACGTATTGCTTGAACGATTCTTAGCATTTTTTGCTATGTACACTTTTTACGTAAGATGTTTTCCTCTCGAGTAAAAAAAGATTTTTGCCTTCCGCGGGCGTTCAAAAGCCAAAAACTCCCATGTAGCGTCCGAATCCCATCTTGAGTCATACATCATTTTAAAGCTTATAAATTATGCTTGAATTTAAGGTACTTTTAAAAAAAATCTAAGGGGGCTTTTTTTAAAAAAAATTCAAAAGTATTTTTAAGTGTAAAAAATTTTTTTCACCAAGAAATATTTTTTATAAAACACTTCAAAATGAATGAGACCATTAACTTAGAACTATCAATTTCATGAAAATTACTAAAAACGCCAACTACAACACCCTATATTTTAACAACAAATGGTACTAGGACCAAATCCTCCCGAATTGTTGTTCTTGCACACCGGATCTACCATATTGCCAAATTTGAGCGAAATCGGTACACTTGGCGTGGAGTTCTTCATATACTTACTTTTGCGGTGGCATTGTTCTTTTCCAAGTTTTAAGTAGTTTTTCACTGCTATTACAAAATTTTTTGAACTATCGAAAACAACTTGAAGGCACAAAAATTTTTACTGACAATCCCGGTGACAAGCAATGCTTAAAAAAGTTTTCTGGCGTCAAGAATAATAATTCGACGCTATAATACCGATAGCAGCACGTGTCATATACTAGAAATAGCAGTGGTCCAACCCTGATGACATTCCCCTATATATATGTGAACCCTACTTTATGTTTATAAGAAAACACATTTTGTTATTTTAAAAGTTCCAACAGTTCTTCTCAAAAAAACAACAATTTAATAGTTAAACCTTTTACTCCATGGTCTCATTGATTTCAACATAGTCATAACTTTTTAAGGAGAAATCATAAATGCTAAAAGACGAAGAATAGAACTAAGCGGTGCATTTAGTAGAAAAGAGCAAAACAATTTCGAGCGTCCGCTATATAACCGGAAAAATCGTGTTCTTGAACATTAAGGTAAGAATTCTAAAAAAAAAAACCATACATGATAGAGCAATTTTGAGACCGGATTCGCATTCAACACCGACAAATGCGTGGCAAATTCCTATTTTGGTTTTGATCTGTTTTTTTTTTTTTTTTCTTTTTTCAAATGTATTTTTTTTTCGACCTCATTTTAAAGATACGATCAGCTAGGATTTTAATCGGAACAGATTTCGAAACTCTGAAATAGCAGGAATAAGATTTAATATTTAACAAAAATTTAAACACTTTTTTTGACTACACAATAGTCGGAATAAGATGCCATGAACTGTTTCATTAGGTATTTTCATGAAATTAATTTTTTATTGAGGATAGATGTCAAGTGCGTCTGGCGCCAAACATATTTAGTAAACACTAAAAATACATTTTTAACTGAATTTTTAGTCATATATTTGCAGAGATCGATTTTCATATGAATCTATCAATGCATTTTCTAACACATAAATATGACAAATTAAGGAACGGGTTAAAAACACGGCTATAGTGACAACGAACTATATCAAAATTAGCGCCACATGGAGCTTTCTAGCTGTGGTAAGAAAATACGTCATTTGTGCTAATTATAGTAGAAAAACTGCAAGGTGGAAATTTTTGTGTTGAGCCAAGATTTGAACCTGCACCATGGTAAGTCTCTCAAATGCAGCGTTCAGTCGTTGGACCGCTACACCATCGTTGCCCTTTTACGAAGTCGACTTATTGCCAGTTTTGTTTGTGTGCTATTTATGTATACGTATTCTCTATGTCATAATTGTTGTTTGTGTTATTTATTGATATTTGGTGTAGCTATGGCAATTAGATTCAATACCGCTTTTGCGGCGGTAAGTGGTATGTGAAAATTAATTTTTAAATGCATTGATAGATTCATATGAAAATAGATCTTTGCAAATATAAAACTAAAATTTCAATTAAAAATTCATTTTCATTATATACAGGTCATTAAGTAACACACATAATATTTCTTTAAAAAAAAAAAAATTTATTTAGGTTTAAAAATTAAATTTTTTAAAAGAACACTGATTCCATTGAAACTTGGTGACAAGTGTAAACGACCACAACATCAAAAACTATCGCTTTTGGTCAGTTACAGTGACGTCGTTGACCGCATAAGTGGTTTGTTGCTTTGCTTTTTGGTTGCCGTAACTGCTATTGTATGTCGGTCAAATTAAATTTGTATGATATTTTTTTTTTTTTTTTTGTTTTGTTTGTTTGCATTAAATTGATCCACCAGATTTTTTAAGTGAAAGTTTTCATTATTGATAAGTTCACGTGATAAAAACAAAGAAATGCTTGATTGCTTTAAAGTAGACAAGGGAAATCGAAAGTGATTACTAAAATAAATGTGCATATTAATGAAATAATATACATATGTATTTGCAATGATTAAAAAAATTTTTGATTTGATATGATGTCAAATTTACATTTCTTAACAAATTGTGTAAATTATTCTTTAGCAAAGAACTTCCATTTATATGTATGTATATTATTTTTTCATTTGTATCTTTTTTTTATTGAAACATATAGAACATAGGATAAGGTTATGCATGGAATAGCACAGATGACCTCCACGGCTTAGTTACGCATTTATTTTATCGAAATTTTCCATGAGCATAATCAGTGCCTTTTCCAGCGAAGGTTCAAGGGGTTCAAAGAACCCGGAAAATTTTTATGACATGCTCATTTGCACAAAAGTTTATTTTTATAAAAAAAGCATTAATGGCCAGTGTTTGAACATGAAAGCGCGCGTGCGGTCATTTCGACAAAAATATATATTTTACTAAAGAAAAGCACCAATGAAATAAGTGTGATGGCACCAAATGTGCTTGAAACGCAATGTTCCCCAGCAATTTTAAGTTTGGCAAAATGTCATTGGTCTCAAAATCATTTTTCCAAAGTGGATGATGAAATTACTGCACACGGAAAACAGCAGTCATTTCCGAAAGATGTAAGTTTGTATATTTTTGATCCGCTTTGAACATTTTTCCGATAAAATCGTTCTTTCTTTAGGAAAATAGAATCAAGCAGTGCAGTAGCTTCCGTTTCGCTCAGTTGCACAGTTGAAAACGAAAACTACAACAAAGAAATAGCTACATCATCAGCGTCAAAAGGTTAATATTATAAAAGTTATAGAATTTATTTGTAAAAAATATTGGTGTTGATCGTATTCTCCGTGTAAGTCCACTTCAAATTAGCAGGCATCGATATAGTTCAACATTTATAAATACCTATTGTTTTTTTACTCCCCCCTAAAAATTAATACTACTCAAACTTGAAATCATTAAAAAGGCGAATTATAAATTATGAATCCGGGCGCCGAAGGCCATAATACATAAATGTTGCTCATCTTCAATTTTTACTAGCACTAAAATATCAGCTATCGAACTGTTTTCTTTTTTTGGTTGGCAAGTCATTATCACGCAAATTCAAAACTACAGTGAATTATGTGACCATCCAATGGAAAAGAAAGTATATTTTTCTGAATAATACTCTAGAGAACAAGGATCGATCGATTAAATCATTATCGATTAAATAAATGAAAAACCGAGAAAAATTCAAAGCTTCTTAACTTTGCAATGATATCAGCTTAAAAAATTCAGTACCAATGCGTAAAAGTGCTCAAAAACACAGCGTTTTTGACATATTCAACTCAAAACATAGAATGCAGAAAATTAAAAAAAATTCACATTTAAGGCAAATTTGTTAGTTATTGTTTAAAAAAAAAAACATGTTTCCTTAGCTCGATGACTATATTGTTTTTTTATAAAACAAATCAGTATCCAGTGAAAAAGTTAGGGTTGCAAACATCTTAATAGAATGAATGTATTTAAATTAGTTGAGGGAGTGAGCTATTATTCATCCAACAAATTAACTTATCACTAAACATAACGCGTAAGAATTTAAAATTTCACAAATATTTAATCTTTCAATGTCGTGCGAGTTTCAGCAACAATTATATAGCCAATCAAGTTCTTATAATACAAATTTTAAATATAACCTGGCCAAAAAATTATCTCCCTATCTTATCAACTCTTATATATGGATATCTACATATCTACTCATACGTGTAAGTGTTTGAAACGAGTAAAGAATAGATACGTCATATAGAGTTTTCAAGTCCGAACAAAAAACCTTCAAGCAGCAAAACAAAACCAAATTTGCGTTCGTTCATGCTTAGTAACGTTTTTATATATGTAAGTATGTATATATGTATGTATGTATTTATGTATGTAAACTTTTTTATTTATTATATAAACAATTAAGGCCCCAAAATGATCTGCATGCACAAAACGAGCTAAACGAAATGGGATTTATAAGCGCGGCAAACGTAATCTTTTAATTGTTTGCCATAAAGTGATAAACGTAATAACTTTGCGTAATACAAAAACAAAATAAAACAATTTTTTGTTAATTTTTTTTTTTTCCTTCTAATAATTCATAATTAATTTATTTTTATTTTTATTTTAATCAAAAAACTAATTTGATACAAATTAAAAGAACATCCACATTAGATTCGAAAATTCTTAGATAAATATATTTTTAAAAATAAATTTAAAAATATAATGCAGCACAAAAACCTTGCACTTGCAACGCCTTTTTTTGTGTAATATTGTAGCAAAGTCAGATATTACTAAATCCTTTGACAACATTGTGAAAAGGGTTTTTGGAAAACTGGTTTCTACTAACTCTGTTAGTGATGATTCAATACATTTTTTAGCCATTATTTTGCACAGATTACAAAATCATGCCCTAACAAAAAAAAAACATTAAGAAGAAAATGTAGCAGAATATATTTTCCACAGGCAGATCAATTATGATTTGGGGTTGGTCTTAGTGGTGCGGAGTTGGGCCAAAAAAATTTGCTCAAGGCAATTCCATCACAGTTCTGGATTGAGCATCCTCAAGCACAGACTTGAACCCAATCGAGCATCTGTGGAATGACGTAAAGAAAGCACAAAAAAAAAGTCCCGTTATTGCATTGTAAATAAGTAAGAGATGCGCATATACATTGAGGATATCGTTCTTAATTATTTTTCAACGGCTATATGTATGTATATAAAAGAAGTTAACTTTTAGCCGTAAATCTTGTTACGTTTCTTGAAAGTACTATTCGTTTCCTTCAAAACCCTTTTTGGATTACATATTTCGATATCTTTCTTTTTTACTAGCCATATGCTAATATTCCAAATCGGCTCTCTCTACTTTCTTAGCATGTTAGTTTAGCTCAGTAGATTTTTATAAAAATCTGGGAGCAAAAACTGCTAAAATTTTAAAAGTTTGAGATTGAATCGATTAAGCACATGTTGCATATAAAATTAACTATTTGAACACGCTTTGCAATACTAAGTAAAACTACATTTAGCAAATTGTGTAATTTTAATAAACTTGCATAAAATAGTACATTAGCTATTAGTGTAGAAATTTAAGTGCCGTGCTTTTAATTATTGCAAAACATACTTTCCGATTATATCATACAATAATGTAACTTATGGATACGTATATACTAAATGTTTATAAATTTTGATTTTAAATGTTTTATTTATTTGCAGTTTTATAAAAAATGATTTTTCGATTAAACACAATTTAGTATTAAAATTAGAAAAAACAAACGCATACACTACATTCGTACAACAACCTTAACTTGACCCTAAAGTTTTCTTAATTGCATTTTCTTGTTAACAATACGAAAATGTTGCTGTTGCTAATTTTAAATACAATTTGTTGATAGAAAATCGCCATTCAACATCGAAAGAAAACAAGATTGTGCGAATTTTCACAATTCAATTTTAAGAGAATTCAATGACCTTTTTGTGTTAAATGAAAACACAACGCAATGCAACAATTTAAAATTAGTTAACATCAAAAAATGTGTAAAATTACCCAATGCATTGTGACTTACCGCATGTAGGTACATTATAACAATAAAAAATTCATTTTATAATAAAGTTGTCACTTTGACCATGTAAACGGTTATTACCTAGCTGAACTCAATTAAAAAAATAAATGTGACAATATTGCAATACTTTGAATGTACACTAGGCTGTATCATGAAAAAAGTTTAAAATGTTACCGTCCGCAAGAAAACACATTATCTTCACAAAATCAAAAACAGTTTTTTTTTCATTTTTTAAAAATACGTACTATTTTGAATAAAATGACGCCTTGATCACTGGAAAATTCTAAAAATTAACTGAGTTATGGCATTTTGAAATCGTAAAATGAAAAACTCAAGTTCGTAGATATCCAAGTTCAAAGTTTGTCAATAATCAATTTTTACAGAGTAGGAGTAAGACCGCTTTTATTTGAATTTGCAATTTGATAATCGACCTCCAATCAATTGTAAAATGTTCAGATTATGTATAAGAACTAAGTTCCACCTTAAACTGAAAACCGGTAAAATTTACCCTATCTCTTGATTTTAGCTGTACAGCTAAATGTTTTCAGTAAAGATAAGGTGTGTTTTTCTACGGATAGTCACAGATATCATTTCCAATTTTGAAAACTTATGCCCTGAGTGTTTCAAAGACATAAAAAATTTCGGCTAAAGTCAAGCGTTGCTCCCAGAACCCAATTTGGTTTAAACCAAGCTTTTCTTGTTAAAGGTATAATTTTTACAAAAAATGTTTAATCAAAAAGTGTCGCTCGGACTTGGTTTTGGAGATATGGTCATCGGAAGATCGGGATATAGCTTTTATAAAAACCGATATAAGTTCTGAATCCCTTGATGGATTTCAAAAATATTGATGTTATATGAAAGATATTTTAATTGGCTACAAAACAATTCTGAAAATGTTTTAAATCCAAGCTATGGTTTTCAAGATATGGTGATTTTGTGAAAATTTTGACCAGTTTTTTTTTAAAAAAACTATTATAAATTATAAAAATACCTTAATAACCTATAGCTGTGGTAACAAAATATGGTAGCCTTATCTATTTTCCTTCATAAGGTATTCCATTTAAAGCTGAATTTGCATCATTAGGGCATTTTTTATAGAAAAACAAAAATTAATCTAAAGGAATTTTTATGAAACTTAGCAAATATTACAACAACAACACCACCACTAACAAAAACAGCGCTAACAAAAACAACAACACCACAACCACTGACAACACCAACAATGTCTCAGAGAGACCATCCTATTGGGAGGCCAGGAATAGCAACCTTGACGACAATATCTGGCCTGGCGTTCGAGTCGTTACAATTACAACAACGACATCACCACTAACAAATACAATGACACCACTATCCACAACAATAACAACAACAACACCAACAATACAACCAACAACAACACTCACAAAACAAAAAACACAACACTAACAACAACAACAACAACAAGAACAACACAATAACACTAACAAAACAACAACACTACTAACAACAACAACATCAATAACACTAACAAAACAACAAAACTACTACTAACAACAACAACATCACTATCAACCACAACAAAATGAAAATGTTTATTCAAAAATGTTTGGTTTACTACTACATACTTTTTATTACAAAAGAGAAAAATTGTTATTAAAAATTTCGCGCGAAATTTTTAATAACAATTTTTCGCCTGCGGCGCTTTCTTTTTTATAAATTTTTGCAAATCATTCAGTCAGGTTATATAACTGATTACAAAAATAAGGTCTTAACCCCCTAACGGTGAACCACTCAATTTCTTTTAAAGATCCAGTAACTAATGACCACACAAATATGATTGAGAGTCTGTGGCGATTTGTCAAAAACGCTTTGCATGTATTTAAAAAAAGAAAATGATTTTACGAAGGATATATTGCAAAATTCATGTTCCTTAAAAAGTGAAAAGCAGAGGGAGTTGAGCCAATGGAGGATTTTTTGAAATATGAGGAAGAATAGCATAGTCGTTTCCTATGAAGAAGAGAACGATGATGATGATAATGTTGTAGATGAAGACATCTTATAAAAAAAAAATACAAATTTTAATTCTTCTATTTTTTTTTTTTTTTTTGGATAAACCTTACAAATATAGGAAATAAGATGCAAATGGCATAGTTAACAAAAGTAAATAGATTGGCCTTTCATATTTTGTTACTTAAATTATGGATTCATGAGACGTTTTTTGGAAAAAATAGTGTTTTTTTAAAAAAACCTGGTCAAAATTATCTTAAAATCGCCATATATCGAAACCTAAAACTCGGATTTAAGACTTTTGTACACCAATTTGGTAGCTAGTTATAATACCTTTCATATGACACCAAAATTTTTAATATCCATCAAGGGACTCAGAACTTATACTTGTTTTCATAAAAGCTATATCCCGATCTTCCGATTGCTATATCTCCGAAACCAGATCTGAGCGACACTTTTTGTTTTTGCTGTTGTTGTTGTAATTAATTTCCAAAGCCATATTTTGGCAAAAAAAAAAAATTTGGCTTTGGGAGCAACGCTTGACTTGTTCCAAAATTTCTATTGAGTCATAACTTTATTGTTTAGTGTCCGTTCGCTGTAGCGCAAAATATTTTTGTTAAGGTCTCAAAGTGAATTACATTTTGTAATAAAAAAATTTTAACGTGACAGATTCTTGAAATCTGATTAGGTAATACAGTGCACATTTAAACCTTTCTAACGCAAGCTGAATCCAAACAAGAAAGTTATCATGATAAACAGTTTTGATGGAATGACAAAATTTCGATGGTACTGACACACTCTTGAGATAAGTCTCAAAACTTTACTGTCTTCAACTAAAACATACATAACTTCAATTAAGTAGAATTTGTAGCTTGTAGTTTTTTTAAAAAAAAAGTTAGTAGTAAAAAAGTACAATAACCTTAATGTTTTTAGGACCACTGTAGAGGCTTAAAGCCAAAAAGGTGACCTCATCGCCAGTGCGCTTTAGCCGCCATCTTGAAATATGTTTGATTCAATTTATCTCGTTTCCTATTGGTCGGACAGAAAAAATATTTAACTTAAATTACGGTCAATAATAAGTATTTTTGATCTCGGACGCGGTATCCATACAAAAAATCAGTTTTTTTCCATTTGCACTAACTAAGTGTTGATTTTTCAAAAATTTGTGATAACATAATTGGAGCGTTTGCAAAAACAAGCAAAATAGTTTTTAAATGAAGTCAGTATCTCAATTGGTTCTCGATTAATAAACTATTATGTGATCAATGTTCAAATAAAAAATATATATACGAAGGGCACTACTTATAATTCGGGAACTGGCAACACTAATGTCAATAGCTTAAATCTGTTTTGTTTCCAGTGAGTTAAGAAATCAATTTGGCCAAAATGTGGAAATTTCAAAAGAAGGTTTTCGTTGGACTATTTTCCACAACTTTCGACGTGGATTATATCAACAAGAATGTGTCGATGAACTCAGTTCTTTGTATGGCGATAAAGCACCATCAAAAACTACAGTATATGGATGGTATAGTGAATTCAATCATGGTCGTAGTTCGGTCGTCCAAAATCGATTGTTGTGCCACAAAACATCGATGCAGTGCATGAACTGATAATGAAAAATCGTCATGTGGCATATTGTGGAATAGAGGCATCCTTGCACGTTAGTTCCACTCCAAAACATTCGATTTTGCATGAACACTTAAAAAAACGTTTGTTCTCGTTGGAAACTCCATAGCTTATCAATCGCTCAAAAAGAGGCTCGCATCGTTTGGTGTAAGGGAATGATTAAAAAATTCGACCGTGGTGCTTCAAAAGACGTGTATAAGATCGTGACAGGTGACGAATCATGGAAATATGCGTGTGAGCCGGAAACAAAACAGCAGTCGACCGTGTGGGTATTCCAAGACGAGCTAAATCCAACAAAAGTTGTTCGTGGAAGAAGCACAGCGAAGCAAATGGTCGACTGTTTCTTCGGCCGAATGGGTCATGTGGCCACTGTGTCGCTTGAGCAACGTAGGACGGTCAATTCTGAGTGATACACGACCATTTGTTTGCCAGAAGTCTTCGGAGAAATTCGTTAATCCAACGCCCGAACACGAATCATTCTCCATCATGACAATGCAAGCTCTAACACATCTCGTGAAACAGGTGAATTTTTGAGCAGTCAAAACATCGAATTGATGACTCATCATCCATACAGTCCTAATTTGGCAGCCAATGACTTCTTTTTGTTCCCGAACATCAAAGGTAAACTGCGTGGTCATCGATTTACGAGCGCCGAAGAAGCAGTTGTTTTTGAGGTCTCTCAAGAGGAATGGGAAAACTGATATGACAAATGGTTTGAACGAATGCAAAAGTGTATTGATCATCAAGAGGAATATTTTGAAAAACAATAAAACCATTTTCAATTAAAAATGTTTTTTATTATTCGCTATTCCCGAAATATAAGTAGTGCCCTACGTATAATAAATTTTTTAGACGAATTTTATTTTTAAAAAGACTTAATTTGTCATAACTTGAGAACCAATTTAGATAATCTTTTCATTTAAAAGCTAATTTGCTTGATTTAACAAATTTTATAATCCAATATTTTGAAAAATCAACACCCTGTGGGTGAAAGTGGAAAAAAAACTGATTTTTGGTAACTTTGGCAGCCTCTACCGCTCGAAATATCAACTGATGGATACCGCGTCCAAGACCAAAAAATACGTAAAATTTTATTGCCCGTAATTTTTGTTCAAAATTTTTTCTGTTCGATCAAAAGGAAACGAGATAAATCGAATAAAACATATTTCAAGATGGCGCTATTTTTTCTAGGTCATCATACATTTTACTGTACGATAGATTTTCTATGTATTTTGAACCAATGATTATCACACGCTAGTCTTGAAAGATGTTTAATAAGTATCAAAATCGCAATTTTTGTCCACGATTTTAATGAAATTTTTACAGTATATTAGTATGTATACATCAAAATAAGGTCACAGGCTAGGAAAATTGTCGATGCCACGCCCCTTTGAAATAAAATTAAACATATCACGCATAGGGATGATACTTGGTACATATGTAAAAAGCACCAAAACAAATACCACCCATTAGCAAAATCGGCGGTGCTCCATCGCTTAAATATAAAATTCAACATATCTCAGAAACTGTGTAAAGCATGGAGATGATATATTTCTTTTATTTCATTCATTTGTAGACAATGGGTAGAAATCGGCATAAAAATCTACATAGGTATGAATAATATACATATTGTATATATATTTGAAGACACTCCTTAATAGCGGCCTGAAGTAGATTTTTCCATTTTCTTCGAGAGTTGAATAAAACATAAAATTCAAAGAGGACGTGACTTATTGAAATAAAATTCACTGGTGTATGAATGTTGTGATGCATACGAGGAGATTGTAACATTTGTTGCATTTTACTTTGAGATGGCTTTTCTTGTAAACGTTTATCGCTCATCATTGGCATCGCTAATTAAAAACAGTTCAATGACATTTCATTTCGATGCATTCTTACTTAGTATTGTTTTTCAATTATTTATATATGTATAATATTAAAAAAATGTCAACAGTCAAGTCTGTGTAACAAGATTGCACAGAAACAAAAAAAAAAAAACTACTCATATGTTCCTATGCGTTTATCTTTCTCTAAATAAATGCAACTCATAACAAAAAATTAATAGAGTTTCGGTTTGTGGTCATTACGTACTTGGTTGCAATACAAAATTGTTTTTCTTTTTGATTATTTCGAAAGCAATTTACAACTGCAAGCAAAGCCAATTATTATTAACCTGTGAATTCGCATTGAGATAAATTCCCATTCGATATTTCATACTTTCCCCCCATCATATACATAGTTAATAGAAGATTTATGGCCTAAAATTGCTCCAAGTACAATATCAAGATTGAAGAAAAAAAATCTTTCTATTTTTCCAAATTCTCTATATAATTGTTCTGTAACTTCAACTAAAAGTGAAAAAACACGGCTTTTCGTAGTTTTTAAATTTTGTTCCAGGACGTCAAGATTTTTCCGCTTTGCTCTTTATAGTGCACTACTCTGGTTTACTCTTCTCCATTAAAAAAAAAAGCTTGAGCGGCCTTCTACGATTCCTTGCAAAGTAATGGTCATTCTAAAATGACATTACGAAATCTTATAAAACGGCTTTTGAAAGTTACTGTATATGAACTTAGATCATATTAACAAAAAATTTAAATTTAAAAAAATAATATATATTTCGTAAACTTTTAGAAAAAAAAAAATGTTTTGAAAATTATAAAAATGGTCAATCTTTAAACAAATGATTTTTAAGAATGCGTAGAAAATTGTCTATGAATACTTATATTAGGAAGGTTAAAAAATGTAAACCAAAATGATAGCGATAAGTACATGTATTCTTCTACCGAACATTAGAAGAAAAAAACATTTTCACACAATACTCGTAATGCATACTAATAAAAAAACCAAACCTTTTAAATGGCAGATCTGATAAGTTCCCTTTTTCTATATGATTTGTGTAGAAAATTATTGATGTTCTTTATCAGAAAATATTATTACCTGAAAGAAAAAAAAATCAAACGTTAATTAATAAACAGCAAAAATGTATTTTGTAGATAAATATGTAGATAAAAACGAATTCTATCTTTATTGACCAAATTAATTAGATATTTTTATTACTTGAAATATGATGCCCACTTGCGAATCATTCTAAGCATTTGCTTAAGATGCGAAATATAAGTAAATGGTACAAAATGTTTCTGCAGCTACAAAATATTTTATTATTTTTTTTTTATTATTTAATCAAAAAAGATTACTTAGCTAGTTTTCAAAAACTAATAGATTTGGTATTAAATATATATACAGATGACAAATTTTTCGCTCTGATTTTGTTAATTATATGAAAAAATTAAAAAATACGGGCAAAAAACGATAATCATATGATTTCGCGGGCCAATGCGAAATCGAAAAAAAGCCAATTTTGAATAGGGTTTGCTCAATAACTTTGAATGATTGCAGAAGGAAAAATTATTTTTTTCTAAAAAATGAACAAGGGGCCAATAATTTTTATCCGAGGGCCAAATTTTTAAATTTGTACTCTAAATAAGCGTGTCTATTTTATTTAAATGGTTTATAAGTTTTTATCGAATATGAAACTCAAATCTAAAAGGTGTTATTCAGGCATGTTTTGAAATCCGATTCACTTCGGAAACGAAATGAAAGCAATCTTCAAAAGCTCTGCATTGCGACAAATAAGATGGAATCGGATTTGTATTTCAGCAAATAAAATTTGCTAATGGTTCCTTTTCTATTTACCGAAACATGAATCCAATTTGGTGTTAGTTATCGAAATGCGGAGCTCTTGAAGATTGTTTTCATTCCGTTTCCGAAGTGAATCGGATTTCAGAACATGTCTGATTATTTTTAGAACACTAAATTAGTTTCCTTATACATTAATGACATTTATATAAAGATATAAATCGAAGGATTGAATAAAATCGATATAGCTCAAAATTTTGGTTTATGAAAGACCCCAAAATGGCTCCAAAAATACCGACGGACATAAAAAAATTCGATTTAAATTTCACAATTTTCAGGAAAAAATAAGTACTCCTGTGCAGTTTGATTCTGATGACCTAAATATTGACGCACACTGTAATCATATGGTTTTTGTACTGATGATAATATCATGGTCGTTTATTTAAGATAATATAAAATATTTTTAGACTTTTTTGAATAGTATTGCTAGCAGTTAATGCTTTTATGAAAGAAAGTTTCATTAGGAAACAATTTTTTCCGTAACTTTTGCTGATAAAAATGCAGCGCTTTCTTTTGGGTCGATTATTTTTTAGTTTCTCAACTGCATTTGCATCCGTTTTGTTTTTCAAATCGCAAACGGCAAGTTAATTGATGGCAATTAGATAATTTACCAATAATTTTGCGATGACATTGAAAAGCCCCTTTAAAATAAAATGCATTTCATTTGAAATGCTTACATACGGCAAATTGAGTGCAAGCCTGAGATTTTCTAATGGACCCTAAATGGCAGCGATGTTATGTAAGTCAATTTGACTATATTATTACACTACAAATACAAGTCCCCAAACTCGCAATACATTTCTCAACGTTGTAATCATAACAATAAAAGTTGTTACAGACACACTGAACTAGGAGAGAGAAAATGAAGAGAATACAACAAAGAAGTGGGGGTTTGGGAACTTATGTATGTAACAATGTTTAGTACATAAGTATTAAGTTCAAATATTAAAATTCAAAATTTGCATAGATTTTGGATCAATCTATATTGGACAATGGAAGCACATATAGTCAGTGATTGTTTTTTTTTTTTTAATACGACACTGACCTATATCAAATTTGTTTCTACGTTCTACAAAAATGTACGTATACGAGTATACATTTTATTAACTGATAAAATTTTAAATTCATCTCCTGTTCTTAAATAGTAAAAGAACAAGGAAAAATAAATAAAAAAGCACTTTTGAAGCGCCATGAACGCAAATTATAAATAATACAGAATAGCGAAATACTTGTTTAAATATAAACATAAAGAAGCCCCCTGTAGAAAGCAGCAGGGCTAGCAAGGTCAATTGGACTAACTCCATATACATACAGAACAACACTTGAGAATCAATGAAATTGGCTGCCAAACCAATGAATCACGTTGAAATGAACTTTTGAACTATTTTTGTGAACTTTTATCTACATATGAAAGAGCCCAAAAGTAGGGTGTCGATTGATGAAGTGATAAAGTTTTTATGTCAAGATAGATTTCACAGAAGTTTCACATATATGTTTTAAGTTTTGTATACGTATTATGATGCTTGTGTTTCTATTAGTTTTAGGTATTTTTAAAATGAAACAACAAAATTTTGAAAAAAAAAAATCCAATTTTTGGTACCTTGTACGATAAGATTTGGCTAAGGCTTCTTTGAATTAGATATAGAAAGCAGTGGTTAACATACGTAGAAGTCTATGGACCACTTAGCGTTAACTTGAATCTTGTAAATAGTACTCCACATACGCCACACATGGCGACATTTCTCAAAAGTGGTTGCAAAAATCAATTTTGGTGTGGTAGAAATACTCAATACTCAAAAATATAAAATATTAACTCACTTGAAAAAATGGTTCGCTTTGTAGAGCTGGTGAAAGTCAATGGTTTTTCAGGGGTTTTTCAAATTTTTTTTTTTGTTTTTTTTTTTTTCAAGGTGAGGTTCTAATTTTTCTGCAACTTATGAAAGAAAAGTTAATTTTTTTCTAACGCTATAAACGATCCTAATACTAACAAGTAACACTCAAAATAAAGGGTTTTTTTTTAATGTCTTTGCCCCTTTTTTGCCACCAGATAAAAAAATGTTAGGAGCTAAAGGATTTGAAAATTTGAAGCCATTCAGGGCAGTGGTTTGGTTTTTACAGCCTCTCAAAGTTGAGTAAATTTTGAAGTTAGCGAAAAAATTTAATTTTAGAGAAAAATTTTTCATATTTAGGTTGAATGCTTTGGCAAATGGTTAAAGAAAACTGATTTTTCTCTTTCACTTTAAGGATTTATGGTCTTGTCTGATAAAACTGATTAGCAAAAAACCAAGTTTTTTAATAGTCTTTATTTTTTATGAATTTTTTTTAATGCATTGCTTTAAGCGTAGTTTTTAAGTTTTGGGTTGAGTTTAAAAAAAAACTTCGCTTTTTGTGAAGCTCGGCTTACTACACAACTAATTGGTGTTTATTTCTAAGCTTGTGCTCCAAAAACTGTTTGCTTTTATTTTTTTTGTTGTTTTGAACAGATAATGATTTACATTAACTAGCTACCAACAAATCACGTGCCAAGTGGTTTTGTGGTGTGAGCTTACTGTTCTGTGTTTTTGAGTAAAAACAAAAACATTACAAAAACAAGGCAAAATGCATAGGTAAAAAACCAAAAAATTTTTATTGGTAGGTTGGTTTTCGATACGTTTCATCCATAACCATATGGGATCTTCAGTCGAATTCACCTACAAACCAAGAACTCGACCAAGCATGCTTTATTCATTTTTTGCATAGATTAGACGAGAATCACAGCAAAAATTCAATGCAGCATATGCAAAGTTCTAATTTTTTGTTTTTTCCCTGTTATGCATCGCCCCGCTGTTTGTAAGTCGTTGATATTATACTTTTCTTGCAAAGCGCCTTGCATAACAGGGGAAAAAACCAAAAATTAGAACTTTGCATATGCTGCATTGAATTTTTGTTGGGATTCTCGTCTAATCTGTGCAAAAAATGAATAAAGCATGCTTGGTCGAGTTCTTGGTTTGTAGGTGAATTCGACTGAAGATCCCATATGGTTATGGATGGAACGTATCGAAAACCAACCTACCAACAAAAATTTTTTGGTTTTTTTACCTATGCATTTTGCCTTGTTTTTGTAATGTTGTTGTTTTTACTCAAAAACACAGAACAGTAAGCTCACACCACAAAACTACTGTTTGCTTTTACTTAAAACCCTTTGTGCAAGAGCAACTTTTATGGCGAAACCTATGGATAAAAAGGCTAATTTCATGAAGTTTTAAGTACAAAACTTTATATTTTTAATTTTGTTTTTGTCGATTACAGCGCCATCTAGGCAGGATAAGAAAACATTTTTCTGACAATTTTTTCGTATTTTTTTACAAAACATTGCTTTTCACCCTGCAATGCAATCTATATGAAATTTGAGATTATAATAGCTACAACTTTCTATCCATAACCGAAAACAGAATTAAAATACCTTAAGTTCAGAAGTTATGATTTTTGCAACGAGAAATGTCAGATGTCGCCACTGTGCGCCATAGGTGATTAAGTGAACTGTTTCTTAAAACACATTATTTATAACTGACCGATTCTACCTCAAATTCTTCGAAATTTGCAGTTCGGTTCTCAGATTTTTACAAAAATTTGCAGAACTGTTTTAATGCTTAGTATAAAGACCCCTGATTACACTGGACTAGTTGAAAATTTGGTGCAACGGGAAATAGGTCATTCCTACCTAATTCGGGCATGGGACATTCAGTGGTTTTGGTGGATTGGTTCATCGCCCCATGCACATAATCCAAATCAAAATTTTGTCTAGAAAGTTGAGTTGCTAATTTCTTTTCAAATTTATCGGATATTTCTTAAATTTATCTTAAATTTTTACCGAATTTTCTTATAGAGCGAGCGCTAGGCGGACTTGAGTATGCAAAAAATGAGTACCGAAAACTGAGCTGAGATTCTCATAATTCTGACTACAAGTAACAAGAAAGTGGATGCTTTCAGGTTCTGCGGTGGTCCATGTTTTAAAACCCCTACCCCGATCCAGCCTAAACATTATTTTCCGTTTTCAGTTTTATAGCAACCCAACGGGAAGAAATGAAGCTGCTTCCAAAAAGGGCGCAATAGAAGCACATCTCTGGTAGCATACAGAATATTTTCAGATTCTATTTTTTTTATTGCTTATAAAAGTTAATAAATCTTCCAAAACTTACAGAAAAAAAAATTAGTTTTTTTGAAATGGAACTTAAAATTTTGAAAAACTTCTACGGAAACGTATTTCATGCTTCCAAATGTGTGCTTCTACGGAAGCGTATTTGAACCGTATTTCATGTGCTTCTGAAGATGTGCATCTCCGCTAGGACATGCTGTGTTAAAAAAGATAAGCAGTGAGAACAGCACTGGAAGCAGCTTCTTGCTTCCCTAGAAGCGCAACTAAAGTCGTTTCAATGCGCTTCCGTTTCCCGTTGGGAATTTATGATAAGTCGGGACCTTTTTAATACGAATATAATCTTGGTTTTTTTCTGTCACGAAAAAATCACTCTTTTGAGGTCTACTAAAAACTATATAACAAAAGCCGCAAATAGTAAAATAAAAAAATTACCCTTAACAAGCCGTACTTTAACTATTTTTCAATTGGATCACACAGCCTTTAAAAAAGGGATATCTCGCAATAACATACAAAGGCTATTTCCGAACCGAAAAACTATTGTTTAGTACTAAAATAGTAGTAAATTTAGTACTTTTTACCAAATACATAGCGTGCTTCAATACCTTTCTTAAAATGGTCCCAACATGAAAATGGGTTAAAAAATGTTCCAGTTATGGGCCATTTTGTGGTCGGACTTTTTTTTTTAAACTTTCAAAAAATCATAACTTCTAAGCTTCGAGACATACCAGTTTTCCCTCTTTTTCATATGAAATCTTTTTTTTTTTTTTTTCTTTCCAAAAAATATATTTTGGAAAGTAAAAAAGGTGTACCTGGGCAGGTTTTTTGTAGTTTAGTACTAAAATAGTAGTAAATTTAGTACTTTTTATTAAATATTTTAAGCATATAGCCTAGTTTAACACCTTTCCAAAAGTGGTCTGGACATAAAAAATCGGTTAATGTCCAAGTCACTGACAATTGCTTGAGGAGAGTTTGTCACAATTTTCCGATTTTTCCACACTTGGCACCCCTTTACAAGCCACAAAAAAATTCGCAAAATTTGGGTGAAAAAAAAAAACGAAAAAACTAATGCAAACATAAATTTTCACGGTGATCGGTCCAGCCGTTTGGGAGTCTATAAGGAACATACAGACAGACATACAAACATTCATTTTCATATATATAGATTAAGGGTTTAAATGAAATAGTGAACGTTTATTTTTAAAGGTTTAAGGATAAAGACGACATTTTAAGTGTTAATACTTAGCAAAATTTCGAATACGTAATTTCATTTTATTTTTTTTTTTTTGTTTGTTTTTCGTTAAAATTAATTTTTTCAATATTTATTTTAAGATATAAAAATTTATAAGCTTAAGAAGATTAAATATTAACCTTGCAAATGCTTCTTGACCTTTTCTGATGGGTTAAGAAATAATAAAGTTATAAACTTTAGAGCATTAATATGAAATATTTAAATTTTTGGTACCCGCTCGTTTTAGAAAACGAAAAATAGGACTCTTACTTTGAAATCACTTATCTCGTTAAATTGATTGGAAGATGTTTAAACAACAAAAATGTGCAGAATTACATCAACTACAATTTTTGCCAGGAAACTTTTTTCGTCCGGCGCATAGTTTTTAGGTTAATCGTTAAAAACTTACTTATTTGATCTTTGAACCCCAAAATAGGGGGGTTAGACCCCCGGTTGTGTGGTGAACTTTTTTTTGTAAAGTTACAATAGTCCAATAAGCAACTGTGCCAAGTTTCAAGTCCACAGCAATTTTTTCCTTTTAGATATGTATTTAATTTAATGTATTATTAAAACCAAAGGTGAGAACTAAAATATGTGTGAGGAAATCAAATTCTTATCTAATTCCTCATACTTAGTTTCTTCACCAGCTGTTCTTTTAAACGTGCACTCTATTCGTATGAAATTAACTTTCCAACTTAAAAATTGTCAACTTTCTTTTAATTTGCTTTTTTTTTGTTTCTGTATAATGCCATACCAAGTGGGCTTGTCCAGTCGAACTTAATGAACGGTTTGTTGATGTTGTGCTATCTCTACATTACTATTGCGTCACATTTTTGTGCTGTTGAATGTTTTAAAATCAATGTTCTGTGAAGCGTAAAAAATGTGAATGATCTTTTAAACGAAATCACTCTGTCCCCACCGATCGCTGTAGAATGTTCACAAGCGCTATTTAATAGTAAAAATTAAATCAACTTTTTTTTTTTTTAAATTGAAAACAATGACAAACGCGACTTCTGTGAAGCTCCATCACATGTTTAATTAGTGGGTGTAAGTTGTGATAAAAACAATGACAATAATAAGAAGACGCTATCTTTTGATAGAAATATCTTTGGATAATAATAAAAAGTGCATGCACCCAAAATGTTTTTTGGGAAAATATGTAGAATGACTCTAAGATGAAACATATATAGCCCTTTTTTCAAAGTGAACGGCACTTTTTCAAACCAGGGCCAAAAAACCCATTTTTTAGGACGGGGCTCTGTACTAAAACCAGAAAAAAAGTTTGACTAAAACGGATACAAAAAAAGATTATGCAGAAAGATTTTCGCTTGTCCGTACATTAAAAAATTGTAAACTGGAAAACCATATCAAATATCGCTTACGAAATATTGCATTTTTACTTAAATTTTTGACTTTCTATTAAAAAATTTAATTTTTGCGTACTAAAAAAATAATGATCAATATATAGAAACAAAAATAGTCAGTTCTTATGCATTTTTTGATGCTTAATCTGAATCCGCTCTTGAAATTGCTCTAACGCTTTTGAATTTTGAGATATTCTAACCTGAAATTTTGACATGTACGGTTTTTTTACCACTTTTGAGGTTATATAACAAGACAATTGTTCGTCATAAAACTCAATAAGGTTTTTAAAAGTACTATTCTTTTTCTTCAAAACTCACTTTGACTTATATCATTTTGGGTGTAAGCAATTTTTATTTAAAACAAGTGGGGAGAGGTGTGATAATCACATTCAAACAAATAATAGGAACGTCTGAACAGATTGGGTGAATTTCGACTGGAGAATGCTGCGGCATCCATTCAAACAAGTTCTTAAAAACTCTATGCTCAGAGTAGTATTTTCCTTATGCCACTAAATTGTACACGGATTCAATTAAAGGTCTTTTAAAAGGACAAAAATAGACGTATTCAATAAGAGATCGTGGCACCGCCCAAACAAGTAAAATTTTTAAATTAAATTAATACTGACATTCAAATTTGGCCTATTATACGTGGAGATAATGCTGCCCGAATTCGACGTTTCCAATGTCATCTTTGCCAGCTTCAAAAGTGGTGTCATTTCTGGATGGATTCAGCTTCGTGACTTTACTCTTCCAAATGTCATCAGCGTAGTCGAAATCTTATATCTTCACAAAAAATATTATCTGCAGAAAATGATTTTTAAACAGCGCAAATCCCGTAAGAAATTTCTGGAATTTCTATTTTTCTACAAAATCTATATATAAATGGGCAAACGAAATCGGTTCAGTCCCTGTTTCTATACCTAAATCCCAACCGATTTGCTTGATTTTGTGAGGAGGAGCAGTGCATAGGACTATATCTTTCTAAAAATGGGCAGTGCCACGCCCCTAAATGGAAAAAACGCTCTCACGGCCAAACCGCTGCATCGATTTTAACGAAATTTGGTATGGAGATAAGGTAAGCACTTAGGAACGATAACATGACCATTATGTTTTCAGTGGGCGGGTCCACGCCTCCAAATGGAAAAAACGCTCTCACGTCGAAACTACTGCATACGATGTCTTATTTCATGGTCAAATCAAAACGGTCGAATTTCGGCCACAAGGCGAACTCTAGTTTTCATAAAAAAGTAATGGTACGCAAGTAAAATATACGGTTTGAAGTTCAAAAATGACAGAGACAAACTGTAAAAAATATAGAAACGAAAAGTTAAAAATTGGCACAAGAAAAAATATAGTGAGCTTTGCGATATTTTCTTATGATTCCCTGTAATTATTACGGTGTGAAATGTTATTGAAAAATAATTTTTACTAAAACTATAAGGTTTACACCTTATAGTTCAAAACGATCAACATTTTTTTGATGGCAACCGATTTGGTTATAAATTGGCATAAGCAATAGTAGCATAGTGGAGAAAATTACTACCAAATATTTTTTCAAAATTTAAAAAGATGGCGGAGATATAGGACTTTGAAATTTTTAGTTAGCTTTCTTTGAAAAGCTATAACTTTAGTTGCATTTATCCAATTCTAAATTTTATGGTGTCAAATGATTTGTCTTGAAACAGGTTTTAAAATAAAAATTAGCAAATATATTTTTTTTTTTTTTTTTTTGTATACACTGCACGGCGCTGTCCTGAGAATTTAAATAACGATAACAACACCCCTCTGGGGTTATTTCATATTATGAAAGCCTATAAAATTCTGCATATTTTGGTGAATTTTTAAAAAAATCGTTAGAGCGCTTTTTGAAAAAAAGCCAAAAAACCGTTAAAATTGAAATGAAAAAAAAGTTTTGAGTTGACACACAAAAATTAAATTTTTATCAATATTTTAATAAATAATGATTAAAATGTGTATATATTATAAAAGTATATTATATTCTAAAAAATATAAGACTAAGTAGAAAAAAATCGATGGACCGGTTTTCGAAAAACTGGCAAAACACCGTTAAAATTTCAATGAAAATCAATATTTTTAGTCGACATATGAAAATTAGTTTTGCTGATTATTGTAACATATAATGAAAATTATAAATATACACACATATTATATATATATCATGTATGTTTTCTATAGAATAAAATGTTTACGTTCCTTAACAAAAAAACACTGAAAAAAATGATTACAAAAATTATTTAGTTAAAAAAATATCGTTAAAATTGGAGTTAGCCCGACAAAATTCGGATTTTGCTGCAAAATAGTTCGAAGTGAAATTTTGTCACAAGAATACTCTTTATTTATGCATGAAAGATAAAGTGTGAAAAAATCATAGTGAAATCTTCTACGCATAAAAAGTTATTCAAGGTCAAAGGTCGAAAAAATCAGTTTTTTGCAAATATCACACTAACGGTTACTTTTTCAGAAAAATAGGTCTAAACAATTTTGTAGTCCTTAAAATTTTCTATGGAAAAGACCTGAGAGTGGTTTTCGTACGACTTACAGTTTAGGAGATATTCTAATTAAAAAAGTGTCAAAGCTTAGAAATGCATGCATGCGGTATATAAGAGTGCATAGCCACATGTTGATTTTTAATGTGCCATAACTTATGAACGATGAGTTGCACGAAAAAAACAAAACCATCAGGTTATAGGGAATTGTATGCTCTATAAATGACAAGCAATGTATGTACACATACAATTTACCGTTTAGGAGTTATTCAATGAAAACCATAAAAATTAAGGACAACATTAAAAAAATCTGTTTTTATTGAATTACTCCTAAACGGTAAATTGTATGTGTACATACATTGCTTATCATTTATAGAGCATACAATTCCCTATAACCTGATGGTTTTGTTTTTTTCGTGCAACTCATCGTTCATAAGTTATGGCACATTAAAAATCAACATGTGGCTATGCACACTTATATACCGCATGCATGCATTTCTAAGCTTTGACACTTTTTTAATTAGAATATCTCCTAAACTGTAAGTCGTACGAAAACCACTCTCAGGTCTTTTCCATAGAAAATTTTAAGGACTACAAAATTGTTTAGACCTATTTTTCTGAAAAAGTAACCGTTAGTGTGATATTTGCAAAAAACTGATTTTTTCGACCTTTGACCTTGAATAACTTTTTATGCGTAGAAGATTTCACTATGATTTTTTCACACTTTATCTTTCATGCATAAATAAAGAGTATTCTTGTGACAAAATTTCACTTCGAACTATTTTGCAGCAAAATCCGAATTTTGTCGGGCCAACTCCAATTTTAACGATATTTTTTTAACTAAATAATTTTTGTAATCATTTTTTTCAGTGTTTTTTTGTTAAGGAACGTAAACATTTTATTCTATAGAAAACATACATGATATATATATAATATGTGTGTATATTTATAATTTTCATTATATGTTACAATAATCAGCAAAACTAATTTTCATAAGTCGACTAAAAATATTGATTTTCATTGAAATTTTAACGGTGTTTTGCCAGTTTTTCGAAAACCGATCCATCGATTTTTTTCTACTTAGTCTTATCTTTTTTAGAATATAATATACTTTTATAATATATGCACATTATAATCATTATTTATTAAAATATTGATAAAAATTTAATTTTTGTGTGTCAACTCAAAACTTTTTTTTCATTTCAATTTTAACGGTTTTTTGGCTTTTTTTCAAAAAGCGCTCTAACGATTTTTTTAAAAATTCACCAAAATATGCAGAATTTAATAGGCTTTCATAATATGAAATAACCCCAGAGGGGTGTTGTTATCGTTATTTAAATTCTCAGGACAGCGCCGTGACTGATAAAAAAAATTTTAAATTAAGTTTCCAAAAATACGTAATTTTTGATACTGAAAAATTGGAAGATACTACACTTTATTGTTTTTCTGGAGAACCACTGGCAGGCCCACTCCAAATTTAAAAATTGGTCAAAAAAAAAGTTTCAAAAGTTCCAAAAATACTAAAAAAATTCATTCTTTGGCCGATTCTATGCCTTATACACTTTTTTCATAAGATGCCTTGCATTTAAGTAAAAAATCACTTTTCCGAATGCCTAATTGAAAAAACGCAAAAATCGATTTTTGAAATTGAATATTATCTATACTGCAAAAAAATATGTACCTATAATTTTTGAACGCCATAAGTTTTCTTGAATTTGGATATTCTGTGAAGAAAAAAAAGTTACTAGCAAAAAACATGTTTCTTTTTTGACAAAATGGGCCTACAGATGAATAAAAATCGTTCCATTGGTTTTTATCGGAACGAAAAAATGTGATGCAAATATTGTTTTTAAGAGTTCTAACTATTGAGACAGTGTTGGCATGACTTTTTTTTTGCCTTGTACATATCGAACTGGTTTATTGCAACTACAATACATCCATATAAAAAATAATTCAGTTCATCTTATCTTCTTTTTAAAAAAGTGTCCTATTGGCCATGGCGGGTATAGTATATTTGAGAAAACTTTTCTTAATATCTTTAACCACCCAAAAAAAACACAATTAATCTCTTCTAGCTTTTGCTGCACGGAGAAAAAAAATAGTACCAGCTACTTTATTTCTCATAAATTTTACCAGATTTTCAAGTTAGAATAGTGACAACTTTACACCGAAGTAAGATTTACCTTACTGTTTTAGTCAATTCAGATTGTTCGAATGACCTCACAGTCTAGTAATTTTAATGAAAAAATTGGCGTGATATTTACCTTACTGTATAGTTCAAACAACAAAAAAAAAAAAAAAACAAAAAAAAAAAAAAATGAACTGACCGGCGCCGGGATACGAACCTTCGCCCTTCCGAATGGTAGTCAGATACATATCCACTGGGCTGCTTCCGCATATGATGTAGAAGCAAAAAAACTTGTATATCAAGAAAATGTCTGTCCAAAAATATAAATTGTTACTTAAATTATAAAAGTCAAAATGACTCTATATTTTTGTGGTACTTACCTTACTCGCGTAAGGTGAAAATTATGATACTCATTTTTGTGCGTGAAAAAAATAAAGTTATTTTGACTAGAATCATAAATTCAAAATCACCACACATTTTTTTTCTGAAAGTGCAAATTACCTTACATATAGTCAAATGTAGGAAATTTGTAGTAAATATTCCTTTATTATTTAACTACATTTTATTTGTAAATGTGACTTTACGGACCCATCAAATAGTTCATACGTAAGGTAATTTATACTTGAAATTTAGTGTTGATTACTTTAATTTTTCGACTAGCCAATATAGTAAAAATTATTATACATATTTTTCTCCGTGTGGCCAAGACTTATCTCAGAATTAGTCCAAAGAAGACTTTTAGAAAAAAAAGGGCAAAAAATATTGAGCAAATAATAAATATTTTTTAAGGGATATTCTGACCTTCATTTAAAAACATTCTCCGAAAATGTTGAATAGTTCAAAAGTTATACTACTCCAAAATGATAATGTACAAAATGAAAATGTACAAAAAAAAATGGGAATGATCCTTTCAATTGGCACGCCTTTCAATATGTTCACTGCCACCTGAAAATTAAAATTTTTCAAACTATTCGTAACAAAACTGTATCATTAGATTTTTGGTGCAGTGAAATGTGAAAAAATTATTTATAACCACCGAATTTTTAAGGTCTTTTTGCAAGGTGATTTTGAAAAATTGAACCCCCCCATAAATACGCCCCTATTAGAGCGGTTGTCATTTAATAAATTGTGCTGTGTGTGAAGCGTAAAAATTTGGGTTCGTCTTTACGGGCGTACAATCACTGAAAAAAAAAAAATTCAAAATAATTTTCAATGAATTTTTACGGTTTAGTTTTTTTTCCCATCAGGAGAAGTTTTGCCGTAATAGTCGACCTTCTTATTTATACACTTACGTGGAGTCCATAAAAAGGATTTTCAAACGAAATATAAAGTCGCAAACGAAATATAAAGTCGCAATAATATAAATGGCATAGATTTATGTCGCAGGTCGCAGTTATGAAAATGATAAGATAAATTCAATGGCATTGCACACAAATGCATGAAGAGCCTTTTTGATTTTTATTTCAAGCGAGATTCACGTAAACGGTTGCCGATTTACCCAGAGCAATTTGAAAAATTCCCTAAGGTTTAAAATCACACGGAGAATACTCTGCTACATAATTTTTAATCCACACGGGTACGAAAAACAATTCAAGTAATTAACATTAAATTTCAAACATAAATTGCCTTACGTATGAACTATTTGTTGGTTCCATAATGTAATATTTACAAATAAAATATAGTGAAATACGAAGTATTATTTACTCCAAATTGCCTACATTTTACTTTATGTAGAGTTAATTATACTTTACTTTCTTACTGTAAGGTCATTCGATAATTCTAAATTGACTAAACTACTGTGAAATTTACTTCAGTGGGGAGTTGTCACTATTTTGACTTGAAATTCTGGTAAAATTTATTAGAAATAATGTAGTACCTACTATTTTTTTTTTTGCTACAAAAAAGTGTACACAAAAATAGTTCACTACAAGGACACATTTTCTTTAAAAAAATCAAACGCGAAATTAAAGGTTATACATACCTATCTGAAAAGATGCCCGCTTTTTCCAGCATCTGATCCACAAAATAGTGACTCGGGTCGAAATCTCTTGAATTTTGAAAAAATCCATTTTTCTGTTTGAAAATGTGAGTCGCATTAAACGCAGGAGTGATATATGAATAAATTTATGTGCATTCAATCAAATCAAGTAAAATTAAATCAACTCAAAGTGAAAATGGGCGGTGTCACGCCCCAAAAACAAATTCGTCATATCTCTGAAACTATCAGACGCAGATAGATAAGATTCAGTACGTTTGTAATAGGCACAGAGAGAAATAACATCCACTAGAAAAGTGGGCGGTGCCACGCCCCAAAAATATATAACACATCATATCTTCGAAACTATTTGACCCATTTGGATGAAATTCGGTTTATATACAAAAGTCATCAAGACAAATAACATCTGTTGAAAAAATATGTGGTGCCACGCCGACAGGCAGAGCTACATGAATAAACTTGTTCCCTATAGAATAGAGTGGCAATTAAAAAGGATATGTTCATTGTTGGGTGTGGTACCGCCCCTTATTTTTAGCAAAAGTTATTTTACTCACTACCCTTTATATATACACCGAAACTCATCCCTATGGCTCAAATAGCTTCGGAGATATAAGATTTATTTTTTTAGGGCGTGGCACCGCCCACTTTTTCAAAGGATATTATTTCTCTCTGTGCCTATTACAAACGTACCGAATCTTAACTATCTGCGTTTAATAGTTTCAGAGATATGACGAATTTGTTTTTGGGCCGTGGCACCGCCCATTTTCACTTTGAGTTAATTTCATCTTGATTTGATTGAATGCATATAAACTTATTCATATATCACTCCTTCGTGTCCTTGTACATAGTGAATTATTTTTGTGTACACTTTTTTGTCAAAAAAAACCATAGTGCGACGTTCGGTAACCGTTAACAAAAGATTTCCAAAAACTAACCTTAAATAGATTTTTCTGCGCACGTGTTTTCGGTGTCACGCATATATAGTTCCGATGAAGCTGAACCCACTGAATAATTGGGTGTGGAAAGCACTGCTATCACTTTGGCAGAATAAAATCTCCAATATTCAATTTGCATCTAACTACATTATGTTTCATATTTTGATTTTTGTCGAACAAACTGGGTAAAATTACCCACAGTGCATGGACATAAAAATACTTCTGTGGCATCTCTCCTTTTGGCAGTGGCATATGTTTGTATGTATGTAAGTACAAAATAAATAATAATGCATAGATACTTTGCATTCCGATGTTTGCTGACATTTAAAATTTTAGCTTTAAGTCAATACATATATCGTTTGTGAGAGAAGCGTTCCGCAAAAAACAATAAATTAATTAAGTATGTAATTTGCACAGTAATTTTACGAGTTTGTTTTCTCTCTTCTTTTTCTTATGTATCCTTCTCACTTTGTCACCAGTTTTTTTTTTTTGTATTAGAAAACGGTTTATTTGAAGCCAAGTTAACAGAGTAAACACTTGTTGCTAACAATAAGCGACGAGTCATAACAATGTGTGTATTTAGAACAGTGTAAAGACTTCATAATGTTAATGTATAGTATGTACTTGCGAGTATATACACACATACTTGTGTACATAATTAAACTTAAACTTTTTAATGCATTTATTTTTGTAAGTGATTCTAACTGAGTTATAAAAAGGCTGAAAGAAAATTTTAATATTAAACTTTTTTTTTTGACAAATAAATACTGAGATATGAGCCGTTCAAAATGAAAATGGTGCAAGTCCAAAACGAGGCAAAAGTAATGTCATATAAATTATATGCCATAATGATCAGTTATTTGGTCGATATCATTTTTTCAACTTAGTCTCAAGAACTCCATATCATCAAGTAAATTTTTCGTGAAAACAGAAATCCATTTTATTCATCCCTAACAAAATGTCAGCCAATTAATATTATGACATTACTTTGGACTTGCAGTTTAGTTTTCCTCAATTCAATGCACTTATTTTTTGAGACGTGAGAAGAGTCAAATGTCCTAGAGAGCTAAATACATATGACAATTCGGTGGAATTTTTTTTTTCTGTAAACCGGGTCTTTTTCACGATTTTTTGCATCCAACTGATCTAAAAAGGTACAATAGGAATTTGAGTTTACTGTTTTATCAGTTTGAAGGTAACCCACAAACGAAATTACTTATGTAACCCAAAAAACTTATGCTTACACCATCTTCGAAGATTTCTAAACACGAACGCATGTCCAGAGCTCCTGTTAAATCTTTCAAACTCAATCGAAGATCTTCTAAAGAGCAATTGCTTGGAAGGATAGAATACTTTTTAACTGTTTCAAATCTTGCCTTATCAGAGTGTTTGATGACGGAGACTTTGTTGTGGCATAAATTCTTGCACCATTATAGCCTAGATCATTCATAGTACGCAAGGACGTACCCCGAAATTTTCTAATTTTCTTGCAAAAAAGACGTATAAGTAACATTTATTTGGTAATTTTGAAGCAACAGGCACCTCCTGAAATAAAATCGTATCTAAGCACCTGATAGTACGAAACGGAAAGGGCGCCATTTTCACACAAAGTTTTCCAAATAAGATGTAGAACAGGGGACTGATACACTAAAAAAAATTTACTTTAAAACTTTGATTTATTTTTGACATGAACAAATTTTATTGAATAATTGGCCCAAAAATCCCACTGTAAACTAGTTATACTAAATATAAAATATTGATGCATATCAGACTCAGTTGTATCTGTCTCTTCTATACACATGCATATTACACGTAGGTACATTTATAGAAGTTTACGAGTATATTATTGTAATTTGAAATTCACATTTAATAAATTATGAATTATTTTTATAGCTGCAGCTAGACGCCATTACAAGTAAACTTTTGCAGTTGTTAACGAGTAAATAGCAAATATTTCGTGTGTCGATTGACTTCATCGGTTCATTTTCACATGAATTCAAACTCTTGACTCCCAAGACAAAGGAGATGAGCTCACTGCCCACCTGGTGCGGAGAAGAGAAGTGTGTGCTGATTGAATAACATCGAATGAAATCACATGCAAAAACAACGCTAACAAATTCATTTAGATCTCTATGTATTCATATAATTCAATAAAATATGTAGTAGGTGTACTGTTATGGGCGACAGATATGTGCATGGTCGCATTAGTTAAGAGTACGAGTAAGTATCTCACGGATTACAAAATGTGTGAAATTTAGACATGGGCGCAGATGCTCGCTCAATCAGCCAGCAACAATTGGCATTTTATACATCTTTTATCTTCCCATTTCGTGTCGTTTTTCTTCTTAATTTTTCGCTTTGTATCTTCAATAGGCATTAACAATAAATGTTTTTATATTGAATGTTGAATTCAATGTTTTGTTAATTTTCCACCCGGTATTATACGAGTACATACTTTCAAGACGCTCATATTGTCTGTGAATGAATTGCTTTAAACTTAAGTACAACCATTTTAAATTCAAGTTTTTAAGATCTCGTGCACTTTGAGTTGCACACTAGACTTTACTCTGTGTAAACTCTGTAGCCTTAAATTGTTGTCTACTCGTCGTACAAACAAGTATTTCGTTAATGTATCCGTTGCTTTTGTTGTATTTGTAATCGTTTCGTCTATTTATTGCACTTTACCAGATAATTTTGGGTTCAAGTGCAAATCTGGTGCTTTTGAAATGTACGTAAATCGTACATATACATGAGTATGTATATATGTATATAAAATAAAAAGATGACATCGCTATTTTCACATTTTATTAATGAAAAATTGTAAAATATAATTAAAACAAACCTGCCTTCTGTAGAATGCACTAAGTAGTTTGAGGAAATAAGTACCTCTTGTTTGATAGTTCAAAATGATAATTTATTTAGTTTTAAGTTAATTTTGAAAATTCAATTTGAAATTTATGTCAGAAAAACGTGTCTTACTTATTGCGAAATTTAGAAAATTATAATTTATTTTAAGTTCGTATGAACTTATGTATGGGCATTTGGGCATTATAAAAGAATACAACAAAAAATTCTTTCGGAAAGTCAATACAGGCAAGCGAGCATAAAAAAACGGTTAGGGTTTTAAAATTCGTTCATATTCGGATCATTTGCAATGCAGAAACATTTGTTTTTTATGAGTTACTTTTATGAAATACATACAGTCATAGGCAAAACTATTTTGACAAAAAAAACTCTGCATGTTTTAGATTCTTATAAGATATACTATATAAAAAGGAAGTGTGGGTGTGTTTGATATCTCAAGAGGATATTGCATCCGTCATACAAAAAAAATTACTTTAAATGCTATATCTCTGTAGGAATAGAAGCTATTGTTATAAAACTTGGAACATAGATTAAAAAAGTGTCAACCACTAACCTTGCAAAAAATTTAAAGGAGCGGACATGGGGTTGTTGCGCACGCTATACAATTTAGTTTAAATGATAAATCTTTGCATTTATAGCAGCTTTCGTTCAAAAAAAGAACAACTTTTGCCAGGACCGTTAGAATATTTATATATCAAGAAAAGCAGCATAATGTATAAGTTCCATGAATGGTCTAATTTGTAAATAACAGAAATTTTTAAACATTCACTCTTTCTAAAAAAAAATAATGAGCCAAACGAAAAAATGCACGGTGGCAATAGTATTTTGACATTACAGCAAAAATTGCGAATCGAACGATTGAAATTTATTTCGATGGCTTGGAGTGTGCTGAACAGAAAAAAGTAAAAAAAAAGATTTTACATTTGTGCAGTAATGCCGTTTTCAAAAAAAAACTAAGTTTTTATTCATAACTACACTTAAACTGATCTGTAGAGAAAACGGCTTATCCGATTTCAACCAAAAACATTTCGACTTAAAGCCAATTAAATTATGTTTCTAGCGAAAAGTCTGGCAATTTTTATCCGATTTTGGTTTTCAAGACCTCAAAATTTTCGTAGGAAAATAGATAAAATATAATATAAATAAATTTTAATAAAATTTACTTTTAAATAACAATATTAAAAAATTTTTTTTTTTCAAAAGCTCATCTTTCTGCACTATCCCTAAAAATTTCATTAAAATCGGATCAAAGAGAAGCTATGAATTTTCAAACATAAGAGTATCTAAAAGTTGGATCGGACTTCATACGGCCGCCATCTTGGATTTTTTCGGAATTTCGAAAAATCATTTCACCACAGTTATAAATACATATGTCAAATACCAATCTTTACCAATTTTCATAAGAATCGGAGATGTCAACCCAAATCATAATTGATTACGTCCAGATTGACCCAGTCGAAAAATTTGACGTGACGTATACGACGTATTCTATGGATCGTTGGCTTAACAATTTCAAATCAAAATTTTAATAAATTTGACATTTTTATTAAACATCATAATATTGGCTGAAGTATGTAAATAGTGTGTACAAAATTTGTAGATATAAGTTTAGTTAGTGGAAAGGCGACATAGAGTACGAAAATAAATTGTTTTTTCAGTTAAAATTATCAAGTTCCATATTTTTGAAACTTGTACCTACTGTTAAATTAAAAATACTCATAACGAAATAGTACAAATAACATGTTTATGCAACATCCTAATTAACTTGTTGGATCTTTTTGATCCCATTTTAGTTCGCGCGCTCGATCTGCTGGTTTTAGGTTCAGTACATATGATGGAATGCTCGAGCATGCTCTATCAGCTCGTTGCACATCCTTTCTAACTATTTAAATTTAATTATCCAATTTTGTTGAAATTAAAATTTGCATTTTAACTAAAATTTCGGTGCCGTGACATAGTCCCCACGGACATAATCCCCATTTCCAGTAATTCGGACATAGTCCCCATTTCAATCTATAACATCCAACTCTATATAAATTTTTTAAATGGATTATTGCAAAAATTTTGTTCAATCTTAATTAAATTTTTCGGACATAACCCCCATTGGGATTATGTCCGAAAAATTTGCGGACATAACCCCCATGACCAAAATGGGGATTATGACCGAAAAATTTTCGGACATAATCCCCATTTTACGAAATGGGGATTATGTCCGTTGGGATTATGTCCGGTAACCAAAATTTCCCAAAAATTCGAAGGTTTGCGTTACTTTTCAGAACCCATGACAGGTTCATCTTCAGACGCTTTCGCCGACATCGAGAAGAACTTTCAAGCAAACTATATTTACTCTTTAGCATAGCTTTGCTTGGAATCACAGTAAAGAAATTTATTAAATAAACACAAATTCAAGAAACTTCTGCGCATCTGAGAATATTTAACCAGTAAAAATATATTTATATACATAGGGGAGAGTCCCCCAAGGTGGACACCAATCTTTTAAACAATGGTAGAATCTAAACAACATAACATATCTTGAACAATTATACATTTCCTGAAACCTTAACTCATTAGCTAACAACCCATGAAACAGAATTTTGATATCTTCAATATAACCAAAAGTATCACCCATTTCAAAAATGGCCACATTGAAAAAAGGTCCCCCAAGGTGGACACACCTGAGAAATTCACTCCAGAAATTGGAAAAAACCCCAAAAATTCATGTTTTGACAATTTTATTTAAGCTTTGATGTTTTTTATTGAAAATTACATGGAATGCTTAAAAAAAGAAAAATTCGTTATACAAAGTAAGCGCAGACCTAGCGTTAAGTAGACAAAAAAAAAGACTCAATCAACATTATCGGAGGTACACTGAGCACAAATGTACCCAGAGTCGCGCATTGTTACACATTTTAAGTGTACGTCTCGTTTACATTCGTTGCACGCAATGGAATTTGATTTCGTTGGTGTCGAAGGCATATTCTTCAAGCAAATTATACATACAATTATCTACATCGTCGTCTGAAGATTCTTGCTTAGTCGATGGTTCCGAAAATCTCAAAGATTTTCGTGTTTCATCACTTTTCGTGCTGGCAACTTGCTACGATGTTCAATTTTGATGAAAAACGTAAGTGTCCACCTTAGGGTTTAAAAAGTGTCCACCTTAGGGTGAAATCGCAATTTACTTGGAAAAAACAAAAAATATTATCAGCTCCCAATATCATGCAAATTTGTTTACAATATGTTTGTTTGGTACGTAAGCTAAGTTAAAAGGGTACTTACGTTTTTGGAAACACTGTTTTCGTTTATTAAATCGAACTTATTCCGAGCGCCATCCAAACTTTTCGAGTAACTTCTCCGATCGGGGTATTGCAGCAGACAAAGAGAAACTTCATAACATAACCAAAAACCGCGTATTACCAAACTGTAATACACACATGAAGCACACAGTGCTACCAGCTTATGCAAAAAAAAAAATTCAGGTGTGTCCACCTTAATCTATAATATAATCTACTAAAAATTAATTTAAAAAAATTTATAATAACTAGCAATAAATTATTTGTACAAGTTTAATTGCACGGAACAACAAAATTTAAGTTTTTAATAACCCCAAGATGTTTAAAAAGAGTTTTTAAACACGAATATGCTATCCATTTTGTTACGTCAGGTCAAGTTTTCTGTACACCCGGCTTAGAAGTTTTTGGAAACCGTTGATATTAAAAGTAAATAAAAGAAGAGCTCCTGATTTTTATTATCGCGGTCACGCTTTAAAGCTATTGTAGAAAAGGTTTAACTTAAGTGTTAAAAAAATAACATTTCTCCAGATGGCGATTTAAAAATCATTTAATACCGAAAATTGGATCTTTAACGCATTTGCTTAGGTTCTGAGCATTTCTTCTCTTTGGTGACAACTTGTGAAATTTTTCGTAGAATATTTTTGTAAATTTTTCAACCCATTATATCCCAGTTTTTGGGAAAAGGGGTCAAAAAAAATTAGTTTAGAAACAATGATTTTGCGGCGCAGGGTTTCGGAGTCGATTTCGAGTAATCATGACCTGCTGAATGCGAAAATAATATCAGATTAGCCAAATTGATTGTCGTCCTACAAATATGTTTGCTTAAAAGTGCAAAAATGGTTGTTTTGAGGCATATATGAAGTAAACAGTGTAATTAATTTTTGTTAATGACGTCAATAATCCATAAACCTACCGCATTTAACCTTATCTTTAAACTTTTCCAATTGATTCCATACTTTCTGACGTATCAACCATTGAAGTAATGGTATTTGTTAAGGCCGCATAAAAAATTTGTTTTTGTCGAAAACATATTTTGCTCAAATACAACAAATTGCTAGTGAATGCTTAACATAAAACTTTACCGAACAAGAGGGCGTGAAAAGTCATATGCAAATGCAAACATAAGCTTCAAAACGATATACCGGTGTAAGGTATTTAATTTTTGGCCAGGCCAAAGATTTCTAGTTAATTTTTAATTTTTTCTGAACTTTTACTATCACAAACCAATCCACATAAATACATATATTTACATACTCGTATATGCACAAGTATGAAATAATGTTAAAATTTAATGCACAATTGATGGTAGCACCTGAGGAGATCATTAGGCAGCTTTTTCATTAAAGCGTCCAAAGTGTACAATAAAACAGCGCAGCGCTAACAGTTTCCGCGTTACAATTAAAATTAAATCAATGAAATTTTAAAATTGTGGCGCAGTTGAACAACCACAATAAATGCATCAAAATTGGTGTTGTTGCTGTTGTTGCATTCGATTAACATACCGTATCTAAGTATACTGTTGGTACTAATGCTGATTTTAGCATTCTATCACAAAATCTAAATACCAGCGACCAGAATTAGAAGAAGCACTAAATGTCATCGCCACAGAAGTTCAAGCGACAAGTTGAATTACCAAATGACTGCCAATAAAATGCTAAGGAAAACAAATTAGAAAAGCAGAAAGAATAGCTTGCTGAATGTCCAAAAATAGGATCAATCAATACAATCAAAGATAATGATGCCAGATTGTGTCAGCACAAATCCAGATGGTAAATATGTGTAAATTAAAAGTTTAACGAACGATATTATCGCAGAGTGACTGCATGATTTGAAAGCGGAGAGTCAAGTACGGAAATCTATTAGCCCACATGCTTTGTAAAATTAATAGAAAACTTAAAATATTCCATTTGTGATGTACGAATTACGGAAATTATATAAATTAGAGAGGATCAATTTATTTTTGGACCTGGTTTTGTTGATTTTCGGATTCTACGATAATTTCAAAGCTAAACACTTTTGGGGATCATAGGTCTGCGGTTAATATCGAGGCGGGTAAAGTTTGAGTTTTTTCCTCAATTGCTAAATTGGTTTTGAAAATTTAGAACTTCTAACTATTTATTATTTATATCCGCGCGAAAATATATGCATTTTTGATCGTCAGATTTTAAAAGAAAAATGTCAACCTCTGTAGAAAACAGCGCTGATTTCAAATCTGGTAAAATTTATTCCGCCCTGTTCCCAATTCCACTTTCACACGGAAGTGGATATAAAGTGGAATGCAAAACTTTTTGAAAAGTCCGCAAAACTAATGAATTTATGATACGACTTTTCAATGAATTTTGTTTTTAAAACTGTTTTGTTAATGAAATTTAAATAAAGAGTTTTTTCTATTTCATCGAGTGATTTTAAATCTTTATTGCATAATTAGTATTTTAAATATTGTTAAAATAAAAAACTCTTAACTACAAAAATATTTTTTCCGGTGACAAGTAAAATGTCGACGTTTTGGCGTTTTCGAACTCAGTGTCTGTGTAGTCATTTGACATGTCATTATATCATCGTGTTAGTAGGAATTGTTCCAAAACAGGATACCGTCTTATTTTGTTTCTCAAATTGTAATAGAGCATCCAATAAGCCCAATAAAATGCATAGAGAATGAAAAAATCTTTCTGAAATTCTCTCAAATCAGAAAAAGGTCCTTAATGGAGCAACTCGGCTAATACATTATTTTGACAGACAACATTCTGAGCAGTTGAAATTTCAATTGCATTGTAGCAGCCGTTGTTAACGTGAACCTCAATTAAAGTTAATAAATTTAATAAAAAGTATTTTGCTTCCTATACCTTGTTTACTTATGTGCATTTTTTAACTGACAGCTGTCTTAAGCCAAAAAGTTTACATTTCTACTGTGAAAAGTAAAACGTCTTGAACAGTCGTTGAATAGGTTTCACTTCCACATCGAAAATAAAAAGAAATCAAACAGACCGGTTTAAATCGGTCTGGCGTCATATAGTCCCAAAGAGTTTTTAACATAGAATTTAACGTAGAATCCAAAATACACAAAACCAGGGGTTTACGTCATCAGTTGTACTTCACTGATGCGGCGATGGATATTTTCCTTTTCTAAATTTTTAAAACAACCAAGACTTTCTGAGTTAACAACTAACATGTTTTAGTGAAAATATTTTAAAATTTCACATCTTTTTCTAAATTTTGTTTTTTTTTTCGTTCGAAGCATTAAATAGAAAAAATTGCCGCTAGCTATTTTAAGATTGACTGTCGCCATAGCCATCGCCGTTGTCTTCGTCATCTAAAAGAATGTTTGTCGTTTTATATTATAGTATTTTTTTGTATTTTATTTTATTTATTCCTTTTTGATTTTTCATTTCATTTACTTTCGTATTTTAAGTTATGCGCTTAGTGCGAAGCATTAAGAAATTTCTATCTTGTCTAGTTTCCGTCCGTTTTTTATTCCGCCATTCTTTTAGACATGATATTTGCTATTACCATGTACTGAACAACCAGCCAGCTATTTTCAGTTCGATGCTCGAAAGCAACGAGTTTTCTTTTTGATTTTAACTTATATGCTTCGCAGCGGCGAATGGACACCGAGTGGATGTACGGCATTATTCGAGAAAAAAAAACAGCAGAAATTGAAAATATATAAAGCTAAAATTCTAAATCCAAACGAATACTAGAAACGCAGTCAAGAAAGCCAACTGCACACGCAACACGTATTTGTGTAACCGGTGGATGTGCGACAATCGCAAAGTTTTCTCTGCCGATGTAGTCTGATTTTAAAGATGCTTTTGTTGTCGTTTTCGTGGTCCCAAAAGATGTGACACACAAGCCAACACAAATAACTAAAAAAAGAAAACAAAATTACTTAATGATTTTTTTACAAAAATTAACATGGCCAAGGAATTTTAAAGATGAATATGGAAAAATTTTTCAAAAAAAGATACTTAGTTGAAGTTGCTATATCTTACACAATCAACCAAAAATGTATATCTTCAAGGATATGGGTACTTCCCCAGAAAAATGAGGCAAAATTTAAAATTTATTTAATATTTAATAAAAAAAAAAAAAATTCTCTTAAGATAATTTGTATTAGCTTTAAGTATTTCATTGTTAATATGTGTTTACTGATTGTATTGTGCATCAAAAGAATAAGTCTTACAGCAGTAATGTATTAACTAAATAAATTCAAATTCAAAATTATAAATCATCATATCTCTGAAATTAACGTGCATGGATGAGATTTGGTACATGTGTAAAACAACCAAAACAAATAATGTGTACTGGGAAAAATGGCGGTACCACACCCCCACACATATCACTTCATCACATCTCTGAAAAAATTGAACGCACATGAATAAGATTTGATAAATGTGTACAGAGCGCCGAGCCAAATAATGTTAACTGAAAAAATTGGCGATGCCACGCCCCAAAAAAAAACATCAGTAATGAGATTTCGTACATACTTATGTAAAATGAATCGAGACAAATAACATCCTTTGGAAAAATTGGTGATGCCACGTCGTCAACTTCAGAAGATAAAGTGAAGCAACGTACTCCGGGAAATCCTGGGTATTTGTAAGATTTTCAATTACAAATTTGTATGGTGGAAAAAAATGTCCCATGCGACACGTCCCGTGCGATCGTGATCAAATTAAAAAAAAATTGTAAGTAAGGATAAAATCAAAACCATTTTTAAAGTTATTTCTAAAATTAGTCACATTGAAATATTGCGTCATGTTTCCCTGAAATCGGTGTTTGAGTTATTAGCCGCGAAAACCACTTCTGTTTTTGTATCGTGCGCGCGTCTTGGTTTTTTGTAGTGATCTTGAAAACGAAAAATTGCCCAAAACTTAAGCATATTATCAAATTAAAAATCCGTTTTATTTAGATTTTTTTACTTTAAATGTATTCTACGGTCACGTGCGACACCATGAAAATGCCCATATTCATTAAAAATATAAAATAATGGTGGGTTTTGTAGGAGTCAAATATTTATATCTAAACTTGCTAACTGTACTACTTTTGCTTTTCAGCTGTCTGTACTGCTACAAAACTTGTACTGCTTTTAGTACTGTTTTTGGTATTGTGTAAAACTTTTTTCAACTTATTTTGGTGCGCTTTGATCTCACTTTGATTAATTTTAATTTTTTTGGTCATACTCGTCTGAATTGTCAAGAATTTTAGTCGGATGTCCAGAGTCTAGATATACAAAAAAATGTCTAGACAAAATTCGGACTAAGAAAATGAAATGAGAAATTCAAACAAAAATATTAAAGACATGAAAATGTTGAAAATGTCCTTCCTTCCTTGTGTACCAACGCGCTGGTTTTCATCATTTCCGGTTAAGATCGACTAATTTTTAGCTGGTCAACTGTTAAAAACTTTATTTAGAGGGAGTCAAGAAAATAAATAAAGGTGGATGACAAACTAAGTTTAAGTTATTTTCTTAACCTAATTTGGGGCCGCTTAACTCGAAAACCGTTTTTTTTCCCTTGGGGCCGTTCCCGAGATAATCAAAAATTTATATTATTGAGTTTATAGCCTAATGTTTAAGAAAATATTTCGAGAACGCCATTACCGATCGAATTAAATTTTACACGATTTTAGACAGAAATCAAAATCGTTTGTTATTAAATGTACTATTGAATAAAAATTCAAATATCTTTTTCCTTAAAAAAGAAAAACACATTTTATTTGACTTTATTATGAAAAATTGTGAAAAAATATTATAAAAATAAACATTTTGCTGCTATAACTCAGCCAATTTCGATCAAATTATAATCAATGGTAATTGTTGAAGTGTTATTAATTTTTCTAAAATCGTCTACTAACATATTCAATCGAGTATGCCGTTCTTGAAATTTTTTATGCACAAGGCTTTAACCATAAAAATCAAAATTTATGTTTATCTCGAGAACGACCCCAAAAAAAAATACATACATAATTGTGATTTTCTTGTTCAGCGACTCAAAATTAGCTTAATAAATATGGTTTGCAAAATGTTACATAGATACAAAAATTATGTAGGGGAAGAGTACCGCCAGCGGGCAGGGTTCGGGTGTGGGCACCCCCCGTAACTTGATAGAAAACAAATGCGGCTGTTCTGACAAATGTTAAGCGCGTGTTATGACAGCACGAAGTTTTTGTGCATTTGCCGGATCAAACAGACGCATTTGCTTGATGCTGAGAAGAAAATAATTTTTTAATAAGTGAAAGTCAACACAAAAGTTTTTTTCAATAATTTTCCAAGTGCGATAAATCCAAAATGTTCACACAACACAATTTGCTCATTGCTTTTCCAAGTGGCTACCAAAGTCGAGTGTGGTCCCCGAATTGGTCCGTGTGTACGCACCCCTCTTTTTTTATTTAGAGCGTGTGTTTTACTGAAATATCGTCGTGGATGTCAACGTTACTAATCTAAATGGTATTCTTATACCATTTTACGCTTTTTTAGTGGAAAGGAAAGAACCAATAGGCTCTTTAAAGATGTCGTAGAAAAAAAGTTATTTTCATTTCCAAACAAGTAGACCGAGGAGCAGATGGCGGGCATGGATTGGTACAAAAAATGCATGCTTTGTAAAAGAGCAATGTTAAAAGGACTAGAAATTACGTCACCTAGCTAGCTTAATCTGCAAAACAATTGATCTGTCATCAGCCGAAGATTCGGGGCAACTGGCATGATGACATTCGATCCAGACGTTTTCAGTGACGCTGATTTTGTTAAGGCCGTTGAGCAGAATTTGTTAAATTTTTGTGAGCCAATCTTTCCGAAATAAGTTAATTTTGCTTTCTTCTCCATTTAATTGCGTTTAATTTCATATTTTCCCATTTTTAGCCGATTTTCTAGAGGTGCCCACAACTGGACCAAAAATGTAGTGTTATCAAACCTAAGACTAAACCAAAGAAATTCATGGAAAGAACCACACTTTCTTAAAAGTTTAAAAGAAATTAATATTTTCTTTTTTTCAAAAGTGTCAAATTCTGAAATTGAATAACACTGTGGAACAAAATTTGGTCACCAAAAGTTTACTCCGATCTGACGCTGCGGGGTGAAAATATAGGCCGAAATAAAAGACCATTTGACTCAGTTTGTTCAAATTGGCTCTAGTTTTCGAGAAAAGGCCGTTTGAATTTTGCACCTTGAATTATGTGGTTTTTTCGATATATCTCGTTAGTTAACTGAGTTTTATTGCATTTGGTGGTGGGGTTTTGTTCGTCTCAACCGTATCTTTTCTTTCATTACCAAATCAGTATTTTTGGATGCACTTTTGGCAAGTTAGAGCACAAAATTCCCAAAAAAGTGATATTTTTCGCCTTTTATGACATTGGGCTTAATAGAAATCACCCGAGTGGTGGATTTATGCCTTTTAACCTATAGCCGAGATCCATACGAACACTTTGATATAATAAATGTTTCATATGGGCAAAAATTTCTCAAGTGAGCCACCTAAGAAATTAAACGTAAAAAAGGCTTTAACAAAATGATGTTTTATAACAACTAGTAAAGATTTTGTAAAAATGTTTTTTTTAGAGATATTTAGCATAGGTCGGGGAATAAAATGGTGTTTTTGATTTGTAAAAAAATGTTTCATTTATTATTGAAAATCCCTATTTCAAATAGGTACATAAAAATAAAGCAAAATTCAAACGGCTTTTTCTCGAAAACTAAAGCCAATTTGAAGAATCTGAGCCAAATGGTCTTTTATTTTGGCCTATATTTTTACCCCGCAGCGTCAGATCCGAGAAAACTTTTGGTGACCAAATTTTGTTCCACAGTGTAATAGTTACCAAAATAGTGATGAACTTAAAATAATATGTGAATTTCGTGTCAAAAATGATATGAAAAAAAAAAACATTAGTTTGAACAAAATCCCTAGTGCCTCGCAAACTTGTTTCATGTCTTCTCTTATTTTTTTTTTACCCATTTTATACAGATTTCTTTAACGCACGCAACATCATCTCGTCGACATAAACAAGTAAATGAACAAAGATTGCCGCCCAAATAGTTCAACATTTCGCCTTTTTTCTGGTCTCGATATTCAACATTGAAACTTACAACGCTTTCGTTAAGTTGCGTTTACTTCAAATATTGACTGACCATTGTGAATCTTAAGTCGTTCGAAGACTTTCACTGAAGCGCTTTCAGTGAAAACACTTAAAACGTATTAAAATCATGATTAATTCAAGTTTAAAGAATAATTTTTTAAATAGCTCCGTTGTGAAGAATAACTAGTAAAGGTAATATTTGGTTTGGCCAAAAAAAATATACCCTAAGCATTAAGAGTATGAATCCTTTTAATAAACATAACAATGCATATCCACAGTTTTAAAGTTTTTGCTTCTCAAATTGGCTTGGTTTTCGTTCAGAGCATGCTTGTTAGCTTAAGTGAAATTTACGGTTGCAAATCTCATATAACTTACTCAGTATTGCGCTTTGAAGTTTTTGTATGTGTGATGACACAATATGCAAATAGAAGGACAAAGTGAATATAACCTTGATGTAGGAAAAAAGTTTGGTATAAAGATTAAATGAATATCTTACAACTTTTTTATATCGAACTACAACTTGATATCTAAATTTTTTATGTTTTGAGTTAAGTACACAGAAACATGAAGAAAAGACAGTTTTACGTCTCAGTCCACCCGATTTAATACTAAACTATTGTAGTAAGGGTGTTACCTTTGGCCTGGACAAACTTTAAATGAGGCGTTGCGTGCAATAACGCCCTAAGTCGAAGAATGGCATTTTGATATAATTCAAATTAAAGTTTCTAAAGAGCAAACCATCATTTAGACCTTGGAAAACAAATTTATTCAATTAACACTAACAATACGAGTAAATGCTTGCCGCTAACACATAATACTAATTCATATTAACAGAATTATCGAAGGGCGTTATTGCATAAATTTATTTGTCTTTCACTGGAGTAACGTTAGCATTTTGTTTGGGAAACCGGCAAAACCGCTCCGATTTTAATGATTTTTTTTTTAAAATGAGGGGAATGAAAAATACTTTAACCTCAACCATTTACAAATATGCGTTTTTCTTTATTTCTTTAAAAAGTTTTATTTTATAAAATCCATGCATACATTTGCATCTAAATTTGCACCTGGTAAATATTTTTATTGTTACTCAAGACCAAGGTGCCTGAAGAAAAAAGTCCAAAGAATGCGTGTGAATTTTTTTATATTTTTTTAACCAATTTTTGAAAAATTATGAAAAGTTCCAAAAAATTCTGGAAAAATTCACACGTATCTTTGGACAATTCTACAATTCTAAGCATTTTTTGCCATATACACTTTTTTGTTAGGCACCTTGGTTTTGAGGCTATCATTCACCTGTAAAATTCGATAAAGTACTTGGAAACCCTAATCTTTGTCTTTAAAACCGAACTTAAATTATGTCGATATCTTTTTTTCTCAGAGATATCCTAGCCTAAAGATAAAAAAAAAAAAATGCAAAAAACATTTCTTTTCAATATTTTGACCCACGATATCTCCTAGAAACATGAAGATATCGACATATTTTAAATTAGGTTTTAAAGAAAGAGATTAGGGCTTTGAAGTACCGTTACCACATTTACCGAATAAACGATGTCATATAGTTATATAGCTTCAAAAATTGCCCAAAAAAATTTGCTTGGTTTTTAGGTTTGAATATCTCGAAAACTACACGATAGAGCAATCCTGAGATTGGATTCGAATTCAGCATCGCAAAGCACATCTCATTAGATTATTTTTATTTTTGTTTGTTGTAGTTAAAAATCGGATTTTCTGCACAATGGGAAATGATCATAAAAGTCTATAGAATCACAAACGAATATCAAAAAACTTCCCTATAGGCCAAACAGTGTCAATTATTTTCCATGACCTAATTAGTATGGTACTATGATAAAATTGAACTAGTTCATTACTATGCAGTTCAAATCGAATGCAGTAAAAACCAGTTTTGTTTTTCCTTTCATGACATAATGAACTATATAATAATATTGTCTGTCGCTGAGTTCGGGCTCTAGGTTAAAATCTCCTCGATGTTGAGCACAAAAAAAAATGTAAGATAACTAGATAAATTATATCAGATTGCGCCCAATTTTTGACCAGTGTATGGAATAAACATATGTCATTAAAATAGTATAGTTTGCGCGATATAAATAGATGTAACGAAAAGTGTCGAAAAGTGTATCGCGGCTATAAGATTTTAACCCTAGCGCCGTCAAAACGTTTCACTTCTATAATTACATTTTGTTAGAAATTAATAAAATTGGGCTCTGTTTTCAAGGAGAGTTATAGCTTTAAGTTGACAAAAATTAAATATCGGGCAAATAACCGATTTCTTTGGCGCATAAAGTATCTAACATTACTTTTACAACGTTATGGAGTTATTCCACTTTTGAAAAACTTTAGATTTGGAAAAAGAAAATTCTTATTTAAAACAATTCGTTTTAATTCAACATTTCTACAGCATAAGTATACGCATTATTTATCTTGATTTTTGAAAAATTTTAAATATTTTCCATAAACTAACGGATGTTAGAGACAATTTTATTCATTTACACTTATGGATATCAAAAATGCACCTGATAGAGTAAACAAATCTTTATCAGGAGAAAGAATGAGATGTATCAAAAATTCGGTTTTGTTTTTTTTTTTTTTCAAAGAAATCACCCATGCAATTTTGACTCGAAGTTCATCAACGCAAGATTTCGAATTATAAAATCAAAAGCCAACCAATATTGGCGGCAGGAGCACAGTGAAATACATCCCTGATTGATGTAACAGAATTTTTATTGGGGGCGTCTGCCACTCTCTGAGATTCATTCTTGTCGTCTGCCCTATTGCCTTGCGTTTGTATGCGTGGGTTCCGAGATTTAAAGTTATGCTGATACTTCTTCTTATACTTCATGTTTCCGTGATTATTTTGTTAATTTTTTTCATCGAACTCAGTAAATTCATTTTATCCCCAAAATAATTAGGCCTTGGTTCAAGACTCACCTTCTCCTTTGCACGTCCAGCGTGTTTCTGCATTGATTTGGCTAACATGACACCTTTATTTTCGGCCATAAACCACTTACAACAAATAAATAAATTTTTTTCTTTCGATTTGTTTTTGCTTCAGTAATTTGGAAATTTCTTATGCAAATTTGACAAAAACAAATTCACACACGCGGCGTTATTTTGTTTCTCTTAAAAAATTCTTAATTTTTTTTTTTTTAATTAAAAACTTAAATATTAATTTATTTACTTTTTTTCTAAATTGCGCAAATTATGCGTTTTGCTTAAACTTTTACAATTTGGAAATAAAGGAAGACACACGACGACGAGCAAAACTACGAACTTTTGCGTTTGCGACCAACGACAGATAATAGATGCGACTCAATCGGCGACAACTTCTCAACTCAAACGCTCTGTGGTGTGGACGAACAGAGCTGACGGATTTGGCACACACGGGAGCAGCAACCAAACGAAAAGTAAATTCACAGAATGCAATAAACAAAAGCTCCTCCGCAGTTTGTATCTTCTTTGTGACAGTCGTCGTATTCGCTAACGTCCGCTCTTTGACCGATTTTCTTTGGGTTTTCGCTCTTAGCTGGTTTTGGCCAAGATACTTGCAGCGTTTTTAGTAATCTCGATTTCGGAAGTTTTTATTTTCTGATTCGCCACTTGCTTTTGTGGTCATTCTTTGACATCTGCCGTCAAAAAAAAAAAAAATCGTACGTAAGTTGAAACAAAATGGAATTGAAACTATCAGCAAGATGTGCGTTAGTTAGCGATATGGATGAGTAAGACCGTTCTAACCAAGATTAATAGGGCTATTCTGGCGACAGTATTAGAGTTGTCAAACTGCTCACCACAGTCT
>OX638370.1:64936243-65004978 GCA_951812925.1 Calliopum simillimum | reverse complement strand
GGGAAAAAAAAATCGGCCCAAATTTCAGAAAAGTCGTAATATCTCGAATACTACGAGCAAGATTTAGAAAATTTTTTGTTCAGTATTGTAGCTTATTAAAATTACCTTTCATATGCCGTTTTTGTTAATAAAACATTTTTGGAAAAAATAGTGCATTAAAAACAAAAAAAACTGGTAAAAATTTTCGAAAATTCGCCATGTCCTCCAAAACCAGGATTTAAAACTTGTGGATTTAAAACTTGTGCAAATCATTTTTATAGCCAGTTAAAATACCTTTCATATGACACTAATATTATTAAAATCCATTAAGGGATTCTGAACTTTTACTGGTTTTCATAAAAGCTACATCCCGATCTTCCGATGGCTATATCTCCGAAAGTAGATTGGACCAGAACTTTCTGTTGCTGTTGTTGTAATTAATTTTGAGACCCCTATCTGGGCAAAAAAAAATATAAAAAAAACAACAACAGTTTTTAAAGTAAAATTGTTGCCTAAGATTTGGCAGTTGTTAAATTTTTGTTTGTATGAGTGATAATGATAAAGGGAAAAACAAAATTATAACTACTAGTATCGCCGGTGGCCAAAATTTGGCCTTTTACTTTGAGATAGATACACTTCTTCCGAATACCGTTTGGTATAAAACAAAGCCAGAACATTGAGTATTCATTAATAGTAGCAACATTTTTATATGCAGCAGGCTCACTATATCTTAAAACCGAATAACATAAAAATTGGTGTAGTGCTTCTGCAAAAAATATCGGAAAACATCCAAAATATCGAAAAGATCTCAAAAGTATCGACAAACATCGGTATGTATATCAGTAAAAGTCCAAAAGTATCGAGCAACATCAAAAATATCGGTAAAGTCCAAAAGCATCGAGAAACATCCAAAATATCGATAAAAGTCTTAAAGTATCGAGAAACATCCAAAATATCGATAAAAATCCAAAAGTATCGAGAAACATCTAAAATATCGGTAAAAGTCCAAAAGTATCGGAAAATATCCAAAATATTGGTAAAAGTCCAAAAGCATCGAAAAACATCCAAAATATCGGTATAAGTCCAAAAGTATCGAGAAACATCCAAAATATCGATAAAAGTCCAAAAGTATCGAGAAACATCCAAAATATCGGTATAAGTCCAATAGTATCGAGAAACATCTAAAATATCGATAAAAGTCCAAAAGTATCGAGAAACATCCAAAATATCGATAAAAGTTCAAAAGTATCGAAAAACATCCAAAATATCGATAAAAGTCCAAAAGTATCGAGAAACATCTAAAATATCGGTAAAAGTCCAAAAGCATCGAGAAACAACCAATATATCGAGAAGTATCGAGAAAAATCCAAAATATCGGTAAAAGTCCAAAAGAATCGAAAAACATCCAAAATATCGGTAAAAGTCCAAAGCATCGAGAAACATCCAAAATATCGGTAAAAGTCCAGAAGTATCGCGAAACATCCAAAATATCGATAAAAGTCTAGAAGTATCGAGAAACATCCAAAATATCCATAAAAGTCCAAAAGCATCGAGAAACATCCAAAATATCGATAAAAGTCCAAAAGTATCGAGGAACATCCAAAATATCGGAAAAAGTCCAAAAGTATCGAGAAACATCCAAAACATCGGTATAAGTCCAAAAGTATCGAGAAACATCCAACATTCAAAATATCGGTAAAAGTCCAAAAGTATCGAGAAACATCCAAAATATCGGTAAAAGTCCAGAAGTATCGAGAAACATCAAAAATATCGATAAAAGTCTAGAAGTATTGAGAAACATCCAAAGTATCGATAAAAGTCCAAAAGCATCGAGAAACATCCAAAATATCGATAAAAGTCCAAAAGTATCGAGAAACATTCAAAATATCGGAAAAAGTCCAGAAGTATCGAGAAACATCCAAAATATCAGAACGTCGACAGAGCGCAACGAAACAGGTTTCGTGCAAGCAAAATTTCTCTCACTCCACTGTGTCATTCACTTTCTTAACAACACAGCATAACATTGTGCATGCTGTTGTTTTAATTATATGGGAAACTTTGATCCTGTTTTTAAATACCTTAATGGCAACTTATGAGGATAATTTTTGGATTCGTGGATTCTACACCACAATACCTTTCATATAAAAAACAAATATCGAAAATCGGTTAAATGGTTAGCTCGCAAAAGGGAGAAAAAAAAAACTGTTCACGTATTTATATATAGATTTTGGTTTAATATTTTTTTTGATAGTTACAAAAGAAAAGAAAAGTTTGTGTAAAAACATATAGCAACAATTTCTGCACAATATTATATGGCGGCGCGCAGGAAGAACTTATTTTGCATGTCAAAATAAAAAATGTAACCCGGCATCTTGCCTTGCTATCTGTCAAAAGTCTATAATCAAAACAAAGAATTTTGACATATTCGTAGTTTAAGAAGAAGCAGCATTTGTTATCGCTGCAACCAGAGCAATTCAACCATGTTATTTTGCACAATTTGACAAGTTTACCTCGAAAGCTTTTATGTGGTGAATTTATGAGATTTTTCTAAAAGATTTCTGCGCCAGAATACCGAATATCTTCGGGAATCTTAGAAAGTAATTCTGACATGTATTCAGAAAGACTTTCTGCTGTCTTAGCCAGAATAGCCCTATAAATAACAATGGTTATGGCAAGTTCTCAAAATAAAAAAAATGGAAACCTGATCTTGCCCTGCTATCTGTCAAAAGACTAGAATCAAAACAAAGAATTTTGACATTTTCATAATTTAAGAAGAAGCAGCATTTGTTATTGCTGCAACCAGGGTAATTCAACCATGGTTCTAAGTAGTATGATTGTGAAAGTAGCAGTTTCGTTTGTGTGTTTTGTCAAAATTTTTTACAGCTCCGGATCATTTTTTTCGGTTAAAATGTACTTTAGCGATTTTTGTAATATGTAAAATTAAAATATGAATATTTCTGAGCAGGACGAAATTAGAAAAACAACTGCTACCAAAAAAAAGGGTCGAACTACATAACTGGTCATAAAATATGCAGGTCAGTTTAGAGTAGAAAATTTTTCAAACAAATTCGTTAGTTTTTTAAACAAGTTTGTTGAACTTGTGTTATTTCACATTTCTCATGATTGGAGTGTAGAAATGGAAAAAACGTATGCTAAGAAATGGAATTATATGATGTACATGAATAAGATATTCAAATTATATTCGTTTGGCATACCCGCCGGTCTGTGTAATTTGGTAAGACACAAATAAAGCTGCTGAAAGAAGAATAAAATCGTGCTATGCCAACGCTGCGTTGGATTTACTGAAAATTTTATATTAAACAGACGCAGAATTCGAAAAACAAACGTTTTTAGACATTTCGTCTGTCCGCTTTCAGCAACATTTTATCGATTTCAACAAATTCCTTAGACCACAGTAACGAACTGTGTATCTTGATAAAAATATACGTCGTTGATATGACATCTTATTTTTTAACAACTAAAAGGCCTTTTTACATTAACAATCTATCCATCAATATGCCAATGATGCCAAGTTCACTTTTTTCATCAATCTGAGAATGTATGCAGATTGATGAGAAACTGTTAATGTAAACACTCATCAATCTGTATTGACAATCTGATTGCCGAAAAACAAAATTTTTTGACTTTCTGCTGTATTGATGACTTTATTGATGGGTAGGTTGACAGTGTAAACGCAATGAAAATTTTTCAGTACACTTTTAGTCAGTTAAGAAAAGATTTCAACAGGAACAAATCGTGCGGAAATGAAAATGGCTTGCATATATGATTTGTTTTTAATCAAAAACGGATAGTTTAATGATTTTGGTTTTCGCTGAAGCTTAATGGGAGCTTTAAGAGAACCTTTTAATTTTTTGACTAGGACAAAATCAATTTACTGAAACCTGATTGTTATTATTTTTATCAAAGACTCTTAGTTTTAATTTAAAAAAAATGATTTCGATAAAAAAATTTTATTAAACGGCCAAAACCCATAGTTTTGGTGATAAAGTGGGTTCGGAAATGACAAATTGTTGCTGTGAACCCATTTAAATAAATTTATGGTGTAAATTTTGATATTTCCACTATTTTTTATTAATTCATTTCTATTATTTCCATCAGCATATCAATTTCTATCATAGAAATTGCATCCGCTGTTGCTTTGTTTCCTCTTTGGCGTACAAAGCAACACTAAATATTGACAGTTTATTGAACATTTAAACACAAATTCGATATGACATATTGATGGCCAGTTTGATGGCTACACTGATAATGTAAAAGGGGCTAAACAATTTTAAGGTGAACTAAATTCACAACGAATTAAGAATTTATAGAGTAATATAGTTGTATCTTTTCAACTAATAGCCCCTTTTACATTATCAGTGTAGCCATCAAACTGGCCATCAATATGTCATATCGAGTTTGTGTTTACATGTTCAATAAACTGTCAATATTTAGTGTTGCTTTGTACGCCAAAGAGGAAACAAAGCAACAGCGGATGCAATTTTTATGATAGAAATCGATATGCTGATGGAAATAACAGAAATAAATTAATAAAAAATAGTGGAAATATCAAAATTTTCACCATAAATTTATTTAAATGGGTCCACAGCAACAATTTGTCATTTCCGAACCCACTTTATCACCAAAAATATGAGTTTTGGCCGTTTATTAAAATTTTTTTATTGAAATCTTTTTTTTAAAATTAAAACTATGAGTCTTTGATAAAAATAATAACAATCAGGTTTCAGTAAATCGATTTTGTCCCAGTCAAATAATTAAAAGGTTCTCTTAAAGCTCCCATTAAGCTTCAGCGAAAACCAAAATCATTAAACCATTCGTTTTTGATTAAAAAAAAATCATATATGCAAGCCATTTTCATTTCCGCACGATGTGTACCTATTGAAATCTTTTCTTAACTGACAAAAAGTGTACTGAAAAATTTTCATTGCGTTTACACTGTCAACCTACCCATCAATAAAGTCATCAATACAGCTGAAAGTCAAAAAATTTTGTTTTTCGGCAATCAGATTGTCAATACAGATTGATGAGTGTTTACATTAACAGTTTCTCATCAATCTGCATACATTCTCAGATTGATGAAAAAAAGTGAACTTGGCATCATTGGCATATTGATGGCTAGATTGTTAATGTAAAAAGGTCTAATGTTAATTGCGGTCATTAAAATAGATAAAAGTATTTGACATAAGTTAGATCTCAAAATCGCAATTTGGCATCACTATTGAAAAAGTAACTAAAGGCTCCGGTATATAGAAGGCAGCGCATGCAGCTTTGACACTTGATTAAAAAACATAACTCCTTATGGAGAGTGATACATACAGAAAAGCGAACAACGCACGCGCTGTATTCAATGCGTAGAGTTGACCAACTTTCAACCTTTTGAACGCATCATTTGCGTTTGACATTTCGTTTCTTTTGTTTATTTATTTATAAATATTAAGATTATTTGATAACACATCAAAGATACTTCAAAAAGCCGTGAACAAGCTTTTGATTTTTCCATCAGTAATAATATTGCTGTTAGCATTTTGCAAGACTCCACTATAATAGAATATATTATATCAATTCTATGTATCCTTCCACCGTTACTATTTTTATTATGTACTATTGTTATTGATTTAAAGGCTCAATAAATTTACTTACTTACTTATTTATAAATATTTTTCGCAGCTAATAAAATAAATTAAACAAATTAAAGTTCAAAATGAAAGACAAACGAATAAGTGATGTACAGAAGCAGGCCTTCCTATATAATGAAGGCCATTCTGAGTATATTTGAAACCGCGTTTACGCGTTCTATGTAACAGCACACGCTTTACTTGCGTGTGTTGTCATGCGTAAGATGCATGCGCTGCCCTGTATATACCGGAGCCTTGAAAATTTCGTTTTATTCGCAATAAGGTGCTTCATAAAAGAGAGTATTTTCTACAAGTTGAGAAGTTCTCGCCAGCATTATATTCGTTGAGTTTGAAGTTTTGCGATTGAGAATTTAAAATGAATTGAATTTTGAATTGAATTGAATTCTTTATTGAGTCTTATAGGGGGTACATACTAGCGATCATGTTCAACAGTCAAATATGGCCGCTGACTGTCACTCAACTACAATTTGGTGGTTGACTGATGACTGACGAAAGATAAGGGCCACACACGCAAACAACAAAAATTTGAGCAAAACTGACGAACTTGATTACAATATTGAATTAAATGAATGGTGTAAAGGCACCAGTAAAAAGAGGACAGCGCGTGCAGTGCGCATTATAAGCATTAAAGCTGGTTCACACGACAAACCAAACTGTCGGGCGATAGTGTGTGTGAACCAGCACTTATAAAAAAGAAAGTTTAACCCAAATCGCCCTGGTGTGTCCATATGGCAACATATTATAGACATGTGTGTAGATGATCACAGAATTCAAACAAAAGCAGATAACGTCACTTTTGTGATCCCCATAAATGCACAATTGATTATTCTTTTGGATAAAATCTGAAGCGCGAGGATGCATTTTTGTTTTTTATTGCTAGTCTGTAACAAAAAATTACCAAAATTTGAGCTCCCCAAAATGAGTGATATGAAAAATTAGATGCTTCTAAAATACGTACTAATTATTTTGAACGGGATATAAAGTCTGTGCTTCAAATAGTGTTTGATAGGGGGAATAATGCTTTATAAGCGTATTTATAAGAAAAAATTATTTTGTGCCATTTTTTTTTTAAGTTTTTCGAGCGTGTGTCCATATGGCACGCCGCTAGGTCGGATAGGGCACTTGTTTACTGTAGTATGTTTTTGATAAAACCAACCAACAAATGAAAGCAGCAATAGCCATTTTTAATGTATTTTTTGATATTGAACCCGAACCCGAAAAAATATACATAGTTACGATTTAAATTGGGTTTTGAAAGAAAAACTTTTACTTTTATTTACCATATTACTTGAGTGCTAAAAATGCGTTGTTATTATATAACCTCAAATATAACGAAAATCCCCATTTTTGAACAATTTTAGATTAAGATATTTCAAAATCCTGGCTTGGCAGAAAAATTCTAAGTCCAGATTAGGATTCAGGATTGAAAACCACATCGAAAACCAGTATTGAAGTTTTAAATTTTTGAACCTTTTTGGTCAAACCTTACCAGTCCGCTATCCTGCCTGTTGTGTCCATATGGCAACAAGACATTCTGAGAATCCTGTGGTCAGGATCTAAAAACTAATGATGCAGATTTTTTAATTATGCTTTATTGAGTATGCCGCTAAAAAATCTTTTCGAAATTGGAGAAACAATTTACCTAGGGTGATTCGGGTTAAAATGGAATTAAAACGTGTATGCGAAGTGCAGGAGCAATATTAATAGGCTGTTTCCACCTAAGATTTGAAATGAAATTTACGGCTATTTTCAGATTTAGTTGACGTTTATAGCCTCTTTCTACCGAAGATTTATAATAAGATTATGCCTCAACCCACCTCAGTTATCATGCATTAGACGTCAACTACTTAAATCTGAAAATAGCTTTAAACCCCATTTGAAATCTTCGGTGGAAACAGGCTTACGGCTTAATCTCATCTTAAGTCTCCGGTTAATATAGCCTGTTTCCACAGGAGATTTAAAATTTTGTGTGCCCGAGTAGTTTTGAAAATTTTTAAAACTTTGAAAAATATCATGTGTGTCACCCCTAGGTTATACTTTTGGTTACGGTCCTGTAAGATTAAGCCGCAACTCACCTCATTCATCATGCATTAAACGTCAACTAAATATGAAAATAGCCGTAAATCCCATTTTTAATCTTCGGTGGAAGCGTTCAATCCATTTGATCCTTTTCAATCCAAGTATGCACTTATAGTACAATCATTTGGGAGAATAAAATGATGTTACCTGGAAAGTTTCACGGGATTTTTGCAAATGAGTTATTTTATAGATTTCGATGCGCTCGCGCCGCCATATTGGAAAAATGGCGTCCAGATATTTTTATAACAAACCTGAAATTTCGAAAAAAAAACCGTTTTTTCAAAAAATCTCGCAAAACTTTCCAGGTAAAACTACCAAATGACTGTACTATTAGAAAAAAAAAGCGCGATTAATTTCCATTTACTCTAATTCACTGCAATTATTTAAGTTTATGTAAACCGTTTTTGTTACTAAACTTTATAAACATCAAGTAAAATACCAATTTTAAATTGAAAACATTGTTCGAATAATAAGTTAATTTTTTATTTTTCAAATCCATTTCAACCCATTAGATTGAAATAGATTAAAATGGATTGGTATTCAATCCAGAGGTTTCGTGGTCTGAATTGTATGGATCCAAATAGATTCAAAGGATTCTTTCTTAGTCCATATTAATCCATTAGAATCTAGACGAGACACAAGGGTTAGTTTAACGATGTTTCCAAATCTATATTGAATGTATAGTACACAATTCTGGATCAAAATCTGGATTCAGAAAGATTGATAAATTGCGTCTATTTGAAACCATTCCAATCTTTCGCAACAATCCATATTTCCTGGATTAAAACGCATTGATCCGACTTTGAATCCAAATCTATCCGAGAAATCTGGTGCACAAATCTGGATCAGTATGGATTGTAAAAAATTTGAATCCATTTCAATTCAGACGCGGCACAAGGGACCCGTAAACGTTCGAAAAACGATTTATAGGCGTCACGAACCATATTCTCGTCTATTTCGTCCCAAATCCTGGTCGAACGCGGCTTGTACTCATCAATCGTTAAGCCTATTGTTCAATCACTTTGACTTAGCACATAGCCCCATACTCAGAAATTGAAATGGTTGCGATACGGTGAAGGTGCTGGCCATTCTTCGACAGAACCAAAATCAGGAACATTTTTTTCGATATTAGTTTTGCGTGCGCTTTGTCTTATGGGAAGGTGCACACAGTTGTTGGAAACAAAAATAATCGTTCGTGTTATATCATGAGGTGGGGAAGAAGGTGGTCTTGTAAAACGCGTTCGAGGTAGTAGTTTGCACCAATTGTGACAATGAACGATGCGAAGCAACGAAAATTTCCGTTTTTATGATAATGCTCCCATTGTCTTGGTCAAGTTTTGATATCTCTCAACAGCCAGATAATCTTTTACCGGTTGTGGCCGTCTTACAGGAAGAAGTTTTCATCTGAAAAGACTATCCACCGTGCAAGGCAAGTAGCAATTCACTTTTTGTAGCTCAGAATTGCTTTCACTATATGTTGACCCATTAACGCGATATATTTTATAGGCTGTGAGTCATAGGTTATTACTGCATGGAAGATTTGAAGGCCATTGGGCAGAATTTCATTGCAATCGTTCTGTCTCGTTTTATGATGTCATTTGTTCGCGAAGTTCGACTAGGTCCATTTTTTTTTTTTTTTTTTTTATTTCATCAAGCTATTATTCCTTTTATCGTTTTAATGTTAATGATACCATTTAAATTTTTTTTTTAAATAAATTTATAACTAATAAGTGCCTTTTGCTTTCCATTCCGCTTCTGAGTTTCGTATAAAGAATATTTTTTGGCCATGAACTTCCGTTGTGTACAATTCAACGTTAAATAGCAATGCATACTTAGATTATACAAAGTTCAGATTTTTTTCAGTACAGTAAAATTTAGTTAGTTATTATGGAGCACATGTAGGTTTTTATTTTGCAAAGTTTTGTTTGATTTATGAAGAGGTTTGATTTGGAAAGAGTCTAATATGATCTGTTAGGATCATCATAACTTTGGCTGCAGTTGGGCCCATTTTATACCCGGAATATTTCGGCCTATTCCGTAATCCGTGTAATTTCAATTACATTTGATTTCGAAGCAGTTTTTCCTTCCTAACACAGATATTACTGAGATGCCCTATTAAGGATCTTCTTTCTGATTTGAGGGAATTTCAGGAAGAATTTTTTCATTTTTTGTGCATTTTATTGGGTTTATTGGAATTGAAAAACAAAATTAAAATTAAAGTGCTATCATTGAATTCGAATTGCTACGACGTGAATTCAAAATTCGTTTATTGTGATCGCCTACTCCATCCGAAGCTCAAATTTTTTTTGTAATTTTTGATGACTAGATATGACTACCGAAGTAATATCATAATTTTATTTAAGAACTTCAAACTCCATGAATTTCGAAGTTAAGTTCGTAATCTGTTAAAATCAATAATAGAATTTTCGAAGATCTAACGAGAATCGTGTCTACGATGGATTGAATGATAGGCCTGAATATTTACAATATTAATTAAACAATAAAGATTTAAAATCACTCGATAAAATAGAAAAAACTCTGGAGCTTATATGTGTGTATTTTTTATTTAAATTTCATTAACAAAACAGCTTTGAAAAGCAAAATTCATTGAAAAGTTTTTCGGACTTTTCAAAAAGTTTTGCATTCCACTTCCGTGTGAAAGTGGAATTGGGGACAGGGTGGATTATCTGTAAAACGATTAATTTTTGTAAAAAGTTGAATTTAAATTCTAAGTGTTATTTATAAAAATTTTAATTTGATTTGGAACAAGCTTATTTCTTACTACGTATTTATTTTGTACTGCAGCTGGTTTATAGCTATGCTAATGGGGAATTGCAAAAAATTGTTGTTGCGCACGTTATACAAAAAAAAAAGTTTGAATGATAATCTCTGCAACTATAGCAGCTTTCGTTCAAATCGAACTCATCGCGCCACCTACAGAAAAAGGACACAACAACGTTTGCCGGGACCGCTAGTCTATTATATAAAAATGAAATGGTGTCCGTATGTAGCTTATGAACGCGGAAACTACAAGGCCGATTTACATAATTTTTTTTTTAAATTGTTTGTTATGGTCTGTAGAAGGTTCTTAAGGGGGTGGGATGCTACTGAGGGGAACGGGGGTTGCACCCCCCATACGAAAAAAATACAAAAAATGCTATATCTCTACAGTTATACAAGTTATGATTATGAAAGTTGATGAACTTATGCATAATGTACATATCTACTATTCACTATGCAAAACTTGGGGGATATTGATGTAGAATTGCATCCAATTTTCAAAAATGCACAAAATGCTATGTTTCTTCACATATCGCAGATATCGTTATAAAACTTGGTACATACATGAATATTCTATCTACCATTTACTATGAAAATCTTGGGCGGGGGGGTGAGAAGGGGGTGTTGCACCCTTCATACAAAAAATGTATAAAATGCTATATCTCTATACCTACGGGAGCTATGATTATAATAACATGGATCTTAAAAAACCTTGGTGATTGGAATAGAGGGACGATGGAGATGGATGGGACTTCGTACGTATAGGCATCGGGAATGGGCGAACGAAGTCGCCACCAGGCCAGCTAGTTGACTATAGAAAAGGATCAATATGATTTGGAAAAGGTTAAACTTGGAGTGGAAAACCTATACTTTTTTGAGAGTGGTGTTAGAAAATTAAAAATTAAATAGTAATAATGTGACTTTTCTTTATTTTTGCATCAAATAATACAATTTTACTGTGTTTGTAGGGGCGTTCCATAATAATAAAAATGTCTTACAGTTAATTTTTTTCTTTAATTTTAACTTTATATTAATTTTCAACAAAACGTTGACAATTGTAAAAATTTTGTTGCATACAAATTAGGAAAAGGGATTGCGACATCGAGTTTTATTTAATTTAATAAACATCATTATTTAATAAAAAAAAAAGAGATAAAATAAAAAGAGTGGTTGATAATTTTTTTGAAAATATAAAAAAAAATATTGAATCAAAGCATTAAACAAATCAATTTAAAATGAGGCAATTGAAACATAAAAATTAACGTATATTATATTGTTTACATTATGTAATGGAAGCTGAAGGAACAGAAAAAGGAATGGTTAAACAAGCACAACGATCAACGCATTGTGTTTGTATATTCCCATATTTTGAGTGCCATATAAACTGTATTGACCACGATATAACTAGAAGGTTAAAGTTAGAAAATCCGAAGTTAAACGAATAAATTACAAGATGATACGGCAGATTGAGTGTTATCAAAAATTTAATTATTATTAAAATTTTCGTCAAATAATAGTGTAGAATTTCGATATAGAAAGTTCAATATAGAACTAGAAACAATTTGTGGTTCAAACAAGGTTGAAACTAAGCATTATTTTTTGATGCATTAATAAAATATTAATATTATAATGATGCATCGACTATTTTAGTCTACAGCTAATGAAAATAACATTATGCATAAATTCAACAGAATAAATGATGATACGCCAGATTGAGTTTAATCTAAAATTTGCGACCAAAAAAGCTCATTGCAACATAATTGATGCAAAAAATCAAGTCTTAAAATTTGATTATTATTAAAATTTTCATCAAATAATGGCGTAGAATTTCGATATAGAGAGTTCAATATAGAACTAGAAATAATTTGTGGTTCAAACAAGGTTAAAACTAAACATTTTATGTTGATGCATTAAAAAAATATTAATATTAAAATGATGCATCGCCTATTTTAGTCTAAAGCATAAATTCAAAAGAATAAATGGACATTTTGATGCAAACAAAATTGCAATTTCCTTTCACAATTTATTGAAAATTTTTTTGCACTAAACTTTTTTTTTTCAATGAATAGTATTTGTTTTTAATATGTAATGAACTGCAATTTATTTGTGTTTCCAAATTAAACTTGTTCCTATGTTTAAAATGAGCTTCGTGCTTTCAATGCCTCATATTTTAATGGTTGTAAAGCGAATCTTCAATAACAAAACCCAAGGTTAAAGGCTCAAAATTAATTCTGTTGATTTAAAATGTCAAAATAGACAAAATATACATGTTATTTTATTTAATAGCTATCTGTCATCACTTTAACCTTTTAATTGGATCCATGGTTTATACTAACTTAATACTCAAAATACATCGGTCTAAACAATCTAAGTTATTGAACTTAAAATTTATTAAATTGTAGTTAACATTTGATCTCTTTTTGTTTTTCTTCTAAACAATAAGTTGATAAAACACATCTTTATCTGTTCTCGTATTACTTGCTCCTCTCATACTTCACGTTATTTTCTTTGATCTTCTAATTCGCATTTATTGTATTGTTACACTTAAAAAAATCGCTCATAAACTTAAGTAGTTTTGTTTTTTTGCTTCTTACTTGATTTTGTATGAAATCCTGTTTTCCTAAGTATTAATTTGATTATTTCACAAAACGAAAAATATTGGTTATGAAAATCATAAAAAACGATGTAAGTTTAATTACTGATAATTTAACCGTCATGCTTTCTCTTCTTTCCCCGTGCTTGGGGTTCCTCTTCTGTGGTAAAAAGAAAAAAAAAATCCAAATAAAATATGAAACTCTGCAATTTTAAATGTCGGTCTTACCACCAACAGCTACTTCGCCATCTTTCTTTTCGGCTTTGGTAGCCGACTCATTTGCTTCTCCATCACCTTCAGGTTCCTCCTCATCAGAATCGTCATCTTCATCCCATTCACCATTATCTTCCTCATCCCATTCCGAATTATCTTCCTCAAGGTCATCATTGTAAACCTAAAAAAAAAAAAAAAAAATAAACATCCTGTCGCGCTATCTAGTTTCAAATCTGCAATTCACCTCAGCTAGAGAAACATCTCCATTGTCTTCATCATCGAAACTGTCTTCTTCACCACTATCGACAGATTTCGAGTCTGATGCTGCATTTGAAACTGACGATGATGCTGCATTTGATGAAGATGCATTTGAAACTGCAAATAAAATAAAAAAGAAAAATGTATCGGTTAATTAAATTATGTTTACTGTTACTCAAATCGCTTACAATAAGCAGCATTGGCCAAATTTAAAATTGCTAGAAACCAATATAGTAAAATGGCATAACTGATTGGGTTTCGGGTAGTTGATAGTGTCGTCGTTTCGGAAAAAGTCGTACTGCAACCATCTATAGATGTTAAAAGAGCACCATTGTCACTTGTCGTCGTGTAGTTTGTACTTTTTTTTAAGTCTTCCTTTAATTTTAATTCTTTCAAATATTCATCCAAATCGTCTATTCCATCGGATGTCCTGCCCATAGAATTATTAGTTTCGGCGGCCTTTTTCTTAGCTTTAACTCGCTTTTCAAATTCTTCTAATTCATCCAAATCAAATTCTAAGCCATTTAAACAAAATACATTTTGCTTATCTGAAATAAATTTCAGTTTTGAAATAAAGCTACCAACAAGTTCAATAAAAAAAAAAAATGAAATGAGTGAATGAATGAATTTTCCAAGAGTCAAATTGGAGCACCGTTCAGTGCTGTCGTTTACACTTCAATTGAAGTGTTTTGCTCCTTTTTTATCAAAAACACTTCGCCACTTCCGCTTTCATAAAATCACTTCATTTTTTCTTGAATACAAAATTTGCCTTAAAATTTGTCTATTCTTTTTATGAGAGTTCAGAAACATACTTTTTTATGCCCGAAGCCTGCCCTGACTGAAAAGTAATTTGTTTTTTCAATATATCAAGCGAACAAAGCAAAATTTCAATATACTACACAGGAAACTTTTTGTAGAGAATTAAATTTCCCATCGTCTTTTACTTTTTTGTCTATAACTGTTTTGGGGTCAGAGATAGGTAAAGATATAGCAGAATATCATGAAAGTAGATAAAATTTCATTTAAAACGCTTCATTATAGAATTTTTAGGTGAAAAATTGGTCGAAATACGGCTACTCGAACATTAAAATTTTTTTAAGTGGTCGAAAAATTTTTTTTTACTCAAAAAAAGGCGTCTTACGAGAAAAGTGTATAGTGGCTAAAATACTTAGATTCATTCAAAAAATACGTTTAATTTTTGGGTTTTTACTCAAAACAAGGCATCTTACGAAAAAAGTGTATAAAGCACAAAATGCTTAGAATAGTCCAAGAAATACGTGTGAATATTTTTCAGAATTTTTTGGAACTTTTTTAATTTTTTTTTTTTTGACCAGTTTTTTAAAAGTTATAAAATGTACCCAAAAATTAAACGTATTTTTTGAATGAATCTAAGTATTTTAGCCACTATACACTTTTCTCGTAAGACGCCTTTTTTTGAGTAAAAAAAAATTTTTCGACCACTTAAAAAAATTTTAATGTTCGAGTAGCCGTATTTCGACCAATTTTTCACCTAAAAATTCTATAATGAAGCGTTTTAAATGAAATTTTATCTACTTTCATGATATTCTGCTATATCTTTACCTATCTCTGACCCTAAAACAGTTATAGACAAAAAAGTAAAAGACAATGGGAAATTTAATTCTTTACAAAAAGTTTCCTGTGTAGTATATTGAAATTTTGCTTTGTTCGCTTGATATATTGAAAAAACAAATTACTTTTCAGTCAGGGCAGGCTTCGGGCATAAAAAAGTATGTTTCTGAACTCTCATAAAAAGAATAGACAAATTTTAAGGCAAATTTTGTATTCAAGAAAAAATGAAGTGATTTTATGAAAGCGGAAGTGGCGAAGTGTTTTTGATAAAAAAGGAGCAAAACACTTCAATTGAAGTGTAAACGACAGCACTGCTCGGAACTGAAACACCCATGGAAAATTGTTTTTTTTTTTTAACTCGTCTACAACAAACACAATATTTTCAAAAATTTTCGGAATTACAACGCCCATGAAAAATTGTTTTTTTTTTTCTACGCAACTAGCATAAAACAACAACGACTGATGATCCACTACTTCGCATAAACTTTGAGTTCGATTCTTGTGTGTATGAAAAAAAAAAAAAAAAACAGCAAAAACAATTTTTCATGAGGGTTGTAGTTCCGAGAAATTTGGAAAATATTGAAATATTGCTCTTGTCGTAAACGACATACTTTTCGAGTAACTGAGCAAAGATAGTTTTTCGAGCATCTCTTTAGTATTGAATGTAACCTGAAAGTTTATGCAAAAATACTATACCGTGCCCAAGATTTACTCATAAAAATATAATTCAGATGTCGCACAACTCAACTTGAGACTGATTTTTGATTTATTTATCGTTTTTTAGGTAAAACAGATGTTAATTATTAAATTACGTTTTCGACCCACTTTAATTTCTTACAGTCCTTTGTAAAACTAAATTATGCAAACATGGGGGTTTTGCAATAAGTTTTATTTTTCACTAAGCCTAGTGCTAATCAAAAAATATATATAGTGGTTGGTAGTGGAACAGTTTTTCATTATCACTAAATTTAGTTAACAATAAAATATTGAGCTAAGAGGTCTCAATTAAAAATAAAACACTGATGGTTTTAAATTATATTAATTTTTCATATTGTCCACTATTTCGCCGCCTCCTAATCGGCACCATCAGAGACTATTATAAAATAATCAGGCATATCACTGAATCCATCGTAGATACGAATTTCGAGAGATCTACGAAAGTGCTATTAGTACAGTCAAATTGTACGATGCATAATGTTTTTAGGACCACTAAAAAAGCTTAACGTCAAAAAGGCGACCTCCCTACCCGTGCGCATTAGCCGATATCTTGATATATGTTTGATTCAATTTATCTCGTTTCCTGTTGGTCAAACAGAAAAATTTTTGAACAAAAGTTATAGCCCAGGAAAATAAGACGAAAAAAGAGCTGTTGTGCGAAATAATTCCAATTGTCTTTATTTATGCATGATAAACAAAGTGTGAAAAGTCCATTGCAAAGTCTTGTGCGCATAAAAAGTTATTAGGGCTTAAAGGTCGCTAAAATCAGTTTTTTGCAAATATCTCGCAAATGCTAATTTTTACAGAAAAATTTGGGCCCCAATTTTGTAGCACAGGAAATTTCCTGCAAAAGTATGTCAAATATGTTTTCATACGACTTATAGTTTAGATCACCCAATTTAAAAAGTTGTGAACAGTTATGATACGAAATGCTGCGTATAACTTCGTATTAAAATATCTTACTTTTTAAATTGCGATAACTCATCAATAAGGAGCCATGCAAACAAAATAAAAATACCGTTTAAAGGATAATTTGATTTTCTATATACCGTACACAATTTTTTTTTTCGAACGGCTCATGACCTTAAAAATATTCTTGAATAACCGTTAAGGCTTCGAAATTACTGGTTTTTTAAGGATATCTCCGAATTGGTAAGTACTACGATAGAAAGTAAAGGGACCAATTTTGTAGAGAATTACAAGATCTACAAAAAGTAAGCGATATGTGTACACACTGAAGTAACCGTATAGAAGATATTCAATAAAAACCGGTTTTTTGGCATTTTAAGGGTTTTTTGGAATATCTTCTAAACGGTTACTTCTATGTGTACACATATTGCTTACTTTTTGTAGATCTTGTAATTCTCTACAAAATTGGTCCCTTTACTTTCCATCGTAGTACTTACCAATTCGGAGATATCCTTAAAAACCATTAATTTCGAAGTCTTAACGGTTATTCAAGAATATTTTTAAGGTCATGAGCCGTTCGAAAAAAAAAAATTTTGTAAGGTACATAGAAAATTAAATTATCTTTTAAACGGTATTTTAATTTTTTTTGAATGGCTCCTTATTGATGAGTTATCGCAATTTAAAAAGTAAGATATTTTAATATGAACTTATACGTAGCATTTCGTATCATAACTGTTCACAACATTTTAAATTGGGTGATCTACCAAACTATAAGTCGTACGAAAACATTTTTGGCGTACTTTTGTAGGAAATTTTCTGTGCTACAAACTTAGAGACCAACATTTTTCTGTAAAAATTAGCATTAGCGAGATATTTGCAATAAACTGATTTTAGCGACCTTTGAGCCCGAATAACTTTTTATGCGCACACGACTTTGCAATGGACTTTTCACACTTTATTTATCATGCATAAATACAGACAATTGCGGTGAAAAAAATCCACTTGGAATTATTTCGCAGAAAAATTCTAATTTTCCTGGGCTATTACGGGCAATTAAATTCTACGTTTTTTTTTTTTCCTCGGACGCGATACCCATTAGTTGATATTTTGAGCGGTAGAGGCCGCCAAAGTTACAATAAATCAGTTTTTTTCCATTTGCACCCACTGGGTGTCGATTTTTCAAAAAGTGCTGATAACATAATTTGTAGCGCTTACAAAAACAAGCAAAATAGTGATAGTGAAGTGATTATCTCAATTGGTTCTCGAGTAATAAGCAATAAATTAAAAAAAAAAAAAATTTTATTTTTTACACGCATTTTATTTTTAACTTGTAACTCGAGAACAAATTGAGATAATCATTTTATTTAAAAACTATTTTGCTGGTTTTAAAATAGCTAAAAATTTTGTGGTCCCAACATTTTGAAAAATTAACACCCAGTAGGTCAAAATGGTTAAAAACCGATTTTTTGTAACTTTGGCAGCCTCTACCGGTCGGAATATCAATTTATGGATACCGCGTCCCAGATCAAAAATACTTAAAATTTTATTGCCCGTAATTTTTGATGAAAATTTTTTTCTGTGTGACCAATAGGAAACGAGATAAATCGAATCAAAAATATTTTAAGATTATGGCTGAAGCGCAGTGGGGGCGAGGTCCCCTTTTTGGTTTTAGACCTCTACAGTGGTCTTAAAAATATTAGGCAATAAAAATTGCAGTGCGCAATTTTTTTTTGGTCTTTTTACATTTTTACTTACATTTTAGGACATATTTACTGTACTATAACTTGAGAACCAATTAAGGTAATGACTTCATTTAAAGATTATTTTGCTTCTTTTTGCAAGCGCTTCAAATTATGTTATCAGCACTTTTTGAAAAAACGACACCCAGTGGGTGCAAATGGAAAAAAACTGATTTTTTGTAACTTTGGCGGCCTCTACCGCTCAAAATATCAACTTATGGGTATCGCGTCCGAGGTAAAAAAAAACGTAGAATTTTATTGCCCGTAACTTTTGTTCAAAAATCAAACATATATCAAGATATCGGCTAATGCGCACGGGTAGGGAGGTCACCTTTTTGACGTTAAGCTTTTTTAGTGGTCCTAAAAACTTAAGCAAAAAAGGTTTTCATACATTCTTTGACAGCTTTACTGTACTATATCATTGAATTCATATTGCTACGAAGTGAATTCAAAATTCGTAGATTGGTATCACTTACTCTATCCGAAACTCAAATTTTTTTTTTAATTTTCGACGACTATATATGACTACCGAAGAAATATCATAATTTTATTTAAGGAGTACTTCAAACTCCACAAATTACGAAGTTACGTTCGTAACTGCTTATTGTAAGCGATTTTCGTAGATCTCACGAAATTCGTATCTACGATGGTTTCAATGAAAGGACTGAATATAAAATATTACATGAAATATTTTGTCAAAAAACTATAAAATTTAAATTATTTTTATTTTTGAAATTATTTAAATTTTTCTATTTTAGATTTTTGTAGCTGATTATTGGAGTTCGCTTTTGGCAAATTTATTTACATTTAACAAGGGTTTAGAAAAATGTAAGCACTACAAAATGACATATACTACCAAAGGTGTGCTTCTATTGTGCTTTTCTGGGAAGCAGTTTCATTTCTTCCCGTTGCGTTATTACTGCGCTTTTTGTTTAAATATTGTGAAGCAGCTGTTGTAGGGTGCACACGGTGCTCTTGCAGAGTCGATAGGTTTGTTGAAAATGTGGAGAATATCTGTGAATGGGGTTTCAAATGTATTAGTTAAGTGGTCTGAAAAATGTAAACCCCGAAATCATAGCTGATCATCCCCGCGAACTATCGCAAAAATACATATCCCATATAAAATAAAAAAATTCAGAAAAAAAAACGCAACAAACAAATATAAAAATAATAGCCGTATTCACAATCTTGTTTCGTCGTAGCAAATGCAAAATTATTTGAAATTACAAAAACAAATTCTATCGATTTTTCAAATAATTTTACATTTGCTACGATGCAACAAGATCGTGAATACGGCTAATTATTTTTAATGTATTTTGCAATGCTGAATCCGAATTGCTGTAACTCATAAGGTTTTCGAGATATCTTAGCCTGAACAAGGAAAAAACACCGTTTTTGCTATATTTTGAAAATTCGATACACTTTCTGAAAGTTCCAATCTTTTTTTTAAAAACCGCATTTAAATTATGTCAATAGCTTAATTTTTCTCCGAAATATCCGAGAAAAATAAAGATATCGACATTATTTGAATTAGGATTAGAAGATTGATTAGAGCTTTAAATTTCTGCATCAGAATTTATGGATATACGTCCTGTAATATAGCTCCAAAACACAGCAATGTTCAATGAAGATACAGCAATTCTAAGGCCGGATTCGGATTCAGCATTGCAAAATACATTAAAAATAACTATTTTTATTTTTGTTTGCGTTTTTTTTTTTCTGAATTTTCTTTATTTTATATGGGATATGTATTTTTGCAATATTTCGCGGGGATGATCAGCTACGATTTCGGGTTTGCATTTTTCAGACCACTAAACCAATACAAATGAAAAAATTTAAAATAACTTTTTGAATTTTTATTTTAACATGACCAAACAGCTCAACTTCAAATAATTAATAATCAAATGAAACCCCATTCACAGATTTTCTCCACATTTTCATCAAACCTATCGACAGTTCAAGAGCACCGTGTGCATTTATGTCAACTTCACTAGATTAGTGTTACCAGAAGTTGCTTCTATGTACGTAAAATAAATATTGCTACTGCGGCAGTGCTTAGTGGCTGAAAATTGCTTATATCTTTCCAGTTAAAATTGGCTCTAGTTGTTGTTGTAGCAACTTCGAACAAAAATTGTCCTAGGAAGAGTGCGACTTCTCTAGGCTGCGTCCATAAGTGTCGTGTCGTGAGGGTGGTTGGTTTTGCCGGGCAGTTGAAGAGGTGTGGCGTGTTATGTGGACTTTGACTGCAGTCAGGACACTCGTCTACGATCGTTTCATCGATGCGCGCAAGATAGTTGTTAAGCTTGCGGCTCCAACCAGATCTTAGTTGTGCAAGTATACACTTAGTGCCTCTGGGCAGTGTCCTCTCTTCCTCTGCAATGGATGGTAGGCGTCCCCCTAGAACAATGTTTGGGCTGTAACTCTCAATTGCCGAACTGACGGCTTCCTGGTGGAGTTGTCTGAGAGCCAGCGTGTATTCTGCTTGGCCAAACGTTGGGCTCGCTTTAAACCTCCGCAGGTCATTTCCGTGTAGGAAGATGTTAGGGCGTATATTACGCGGTGGTGGGTCTAGTGTCGTGAGGTGTTTGTTGGGATGGATTGGCTTATGGCAGGCGAGAAGGAACTGTCTCGTTAGCAGATTGTTGTGGTCCTTCAGCTTAGCATGCAGGCTTCTTGGTGGATGTGGTCTTCGCTGGACATCAACACGCAGCCCGTGGCTGTGCGCAGCGCAGCATTTTGTGCAGTCTGCAAACCGGACCATTGAGTATTGCTAATTGGCTCTAGCGTTATTTTTATTCCAAAAAATGTAGTACTAAAGCATAGTTTTATTTACATAATATCGAAGGCTCATTTTCCTTCACCTGATATGCCAGTTGTACCTTCATCTATTGAAGAACATAACTAGTAAGGGTGTTATCTTTGCTCTCTTGTCCGAGTTCACCCAGTTTTTGCGCAGAGCTTGCATTAATAGTTCTTAGTATCTAAGCGAAATTTAGTTTAATTTTCTCAAAAAAAGTTTTCATAACATTTTGAAACTATTGCTTATATGGAAGGTGCCACACCCTCTTGTCCGAGTTCGTCCACATTTTGCACAGAACGTGCATTTATAGTCCTTAGTGTTTGGATGAAATTTAGTTGGATTATCTAAAAAAAACTCCTTCAGTATACCATTTTGAAGCTTTTGCTCATATGGGAGGTGCCACGCCCTCTTGTCTTAACTCACGTAGTTTTTTGTCAGAGCCTAGTTTTACTGTTTTTAGAGTTTAAGTGAAATTCGCTTGGACTATCTCAAATAACGCTTTAATGCGTAATTAACATTTCTTTGTATGGGCGGTAGGCGTGACGGAGGCAGAATACCAAAATTCATTGCATTATGTTGCTCAGTTTTCTCAAAAAATGTATTTCCACACACACACACACAGCCAGCCAGACAGACGGACATGGCCATATCGACTCAGGAGGTGACGCTGATAAAGAATATATGTATATACTTTTCCATACCTGTCACGCCTCCTTCCCTGCGTTGCAAATGTAAGGACAAAGTGAATAAATATACCCTGGGTGTAGGGTATAAAAATTCTAGATGCTAGTCTCAACTAGTACTATTAGAACAAAGTTTTTAAGAAATAATAAGGTCAATTTGCCCATCTTTGTCGTTCTAGTGTTAAACAAAAAAAAATCACTTTTAAAAATTATGTTCTCAAGTAAATTACGCCAGCTCTAATTAATACCTATACAAACTATAACTAGTAAGGGTGTAATCTTTGGCCTGGCCAAAAAATAAATACCCTTCACAGCAGTATTTATTTTGAAAATTTTGCTTATATGGGAGGTGCCACGCCCTCTTGTCCGGGTTCACCCAGTGTTTGCTCAGAGCTTGCATTTATAGTTCTTAGTGTCTGAATGACATTTGGTTGGATTATCGTAAAATACGTTTTTAGTATAGCGTTTTAAAGCTTTTGCTTATATAGGAGGTGCCACGCCCTCTTGTCCGAGTTCGTCTAGTTTTAGCTTAGAGCGTGCATTTATAGTCTAGTATTTGAGTGAAATTTAGTTGGATTATCTCAAAAAACTTTTCAGTATAGCATTTTGAAACTTTTGCTTATATGGGAGGTGTCACCCCCCTTGATCGATTTCATCCAACTTTTGTTGAGAGCTTGCATTTATAATTCTTAGTGTTTGAGGCAAATTTAGTTCGATTACCTCAAAAACGCTTTCAGTATAGCGTTTTGAAGCTTTTGCTTATATGGGAGGTGCCTCGCCCTCTTGTCTTCGTAGAATTTTTGTGTATTTTGGTTGCATTGCCGTGAAAAATGCTCCTAAAGTTGCATTTTGAATATCTTTTTTGTATGGGCGGTAGGCGTGTCAGTTAATCGATTTGGCTCATTGTCAATCCCACGAGCTAACTTTGACGACTGAGGCAGTGTACCAAATTTCATTGAATTATCTTGCTCAGTTTTCCCAAAAAATTTATTTCCACAGCCAGTCAGACGGACATGACTATATCAAGTCAGGAGGTGACGTTGATCAAGAATATATATACTTTTCTATTTATATCTGCCACGCCTCCTGAAATAAACAAATTTTCTTAACCCTTCCTTCCCCAAAATATTTCTAGCTGTAGGAAATATACGAACAGTATAATTTTAGGTTGTTCTATCTTAAAATAAAACTAGTAAGGGTGTTAGTTTTGGCCTGGCCAAACATTGAATACCCTACACAGCAGTATTTTGAAAATTTTGCTTATATGGGAGGTGCCACGCCCTCTTGTCCGAGTTCACCCAGTTTTTTCTTAGAGTTTAGATTTATTTTAATATTTGAGTGAAATTTGGTTGGATTATCTCAAAAACTGTTTTCAGTATAGCGTTTTAAACCTTTTGCTTATATGGGAGGAGCCACGCCCTCTCGTCCGATTTTATCCAGTTTTTGCTTAAAGCTTGCATTTATAATTTTCAGTGTCTGAGCTAAATTTAGTTCGATTATATCAAAAACCCTTTCAGCATAGCATTTTGAAGCTTTTGCTTATATGAGAGGTGCCACGCCCTCTTGTCCGAATTTGCTTTGTTTTTGCTCAGAGCTTGCGCTTAGAATTCGTAGTATTTATGTGTATTTTGGTTGCATTATCGTTAAAAATAATCCAAAAGAAGCATTTTGAATATATTTTTTGTATGGGCGGTACGCATGTCCGTTGACCGATTTCGCCCATTTTCAATCCACCGAGCTAACTTTGACGACGGAGGCTGTGCACCAAATTTCATTGAATTATCTTGCGTAGTTTTCCACACACAGCCAGCCAGCCAGACAGACGGACGGACATGGCTATATCGACTCTGGAGGTGTCGCTGATCAAGAATATATATACTTTCCTATATCTGCCACGCCTCCTTCTCTGCGTTACAAACGGAAGGACAAAGTGAATATACCCTGGGTGTAGGGTATAATAATTTTTAAGTTTTATCAAAATCGGTTCACTGGACCTGTTTTCAGGAGCATGTTGCGTTTCCACAGAGATCAAAACGCTTTATATTTAAAAAAAAAATAATAATAATTAATGGCATTATTTGGCAATATAGTTATCACAAAATGTGCAAAAAGTGCATTTGAAAAATCTCACCTCAAAAAATGAATTACTTCAAAATATTCACTTTTACGTTCATTTTACATTTCCCCCTGATGCCTTTTATAATGACTTACAAATTCTTACTGAGGTAAATGAATAAAAAGAGAATAGACGTATTCACGATCTTGTTGCATCGTAGCAAATGTAAAATTATTTGAAAATTTTTTTGAAAAATCAATAAGAATTTGTTTTTGCAATTTCATATAATTTTGCATTTGCTACGACGCAAAAAGAATGTGAATACGGCTAATAAAACAAAGAATGAAAAAAAAAAAAAAATTGGTTGCACACTATTTTGCATGAAAAAATGCTTACATCGTTTATGGCTATTTCTTAAAAAAAAAAAAACGTAATTTCCACTCGAAAAAAACAGGAAAAAAAAAATATATCTTTTGGAGATGCAAATAGTTGGAATAGTTTTTATAACTGTCATAACAAAAGTAAAAAAAATTAAAAATCATCTGGAACTTGGTTTCTTGGCATTTAAAATAAAATTTTTTATTTTTTAATGTTACGGTAAAGCAAAGATTACACAGTAAAGCGAAAACAGTGTTTTTTGTGCTTTAAGGTGAGGATATCTTGGAATTAGCATAACCCAATACATCAGAAATGACTATTATTGTTCTGTTTCGCCGTAAATATATCATACTGAAATTTTTTTTTTTTTAATTTCGATTAATTTATACGGTTTTTGTAAGTTAAGTGTTGCTCATAGCTTAGTTGTTGGGATCATTTCAAAGGTATATTAATAAATATATTAAAATAAGAAAAAAATCACTTTTTGAAAGTTTAAATATCTCAAAAAAATAACCAAAATTTGAAGTTTAAAATGCTGTTGAACAGAACAGGCAAAGGGTAAAGTATTTTTTCTAACCTCAATTAAAAAATTTGGTATGGCAAATGTACCGAATTAAAAGAAATTTAACGGGGGTTTGAAAAAAAAAAAAAAAAATTATAAAAAATTATGTTAATTGGACCTTTTTGTACTTAAATCTGTAAAGCGATTTCGACCATTGCAGGTCTCCTATGTCGTTGGTCAATGCTTAAATAACGACAGTTACCAATGTAACATTTAGTAACCGTTAGACGTTTTTTTACATTCCAATTAGTGGGAAGCGAAAATCCGGTTTTTTTTTGAAGGAATAGCCATATATGATTTTTACGAGCAAAACTATTACTACGCTGCCTACAAAAAGGGTAAAACTAAAACTAACTGGGCATAAAATGTACTGTTGCGTTCAAGTATCAATCTGTGTAAAACCAAATATCTTCAGCTATTTTTCGTTGTATTCCATAGATGGTGGAATGTTCAGAACATGACTCACACTTTACTCGAAATTAAGTTGAAGCTACTTATGATACATTACCTTCATCAGAATCATTTCCATTGACCTCGTCATCATCTTCACCTTCGGAAGGTGCTTCCACGTCATTGCAATCAAAACTAAAAATAAACATAAAATACATTTTAAAAATTTTAAACAAATTATAGTTATAAAAACACCTTACCCATCCAAGAATTTCAAAGAAGGCAACATTTTGAAGATTTTGTCACGGTAATTATCAATTTGCGTTGCTTCATTGTTAAACAAATCTAAATCAGCAAGGTTTTTAAATTCTTCCAATGGTTTTAGTGTTTCTAAATCTTTGATTTTATTTCCAGAAAGATTTAAAGATTGCAATTTTGGACTTGTGGTCAAGTAGTTGAGTCCGTTTGATATCCTAAAAGTGCCAAATAAGAAAATTATAAAAATTAAATAATTAAACTTAATGAAAACGTTAACCTATTGTCGGACAGCTCTAGTTTCTTGAGGTTAGGCAACTTGGGAAAACCTTTTAATGTTGTAAGGCCAACATTGATCAAACTCAATGATTCCAGTGCTGTATATTCATCTGTAAGACCAACAATGCTTGTACTTCTACAGTTGTCCAAATTCAATGAAGTTATCTGAAAATGAAAAATGAAGGGTTTAGGATCGAAAACTTAGAAGAACAGAATATCTCAAAAACAATACGCGATAGAACAATTCCGAAAAAGGATTCGAATTCAGCATCACCAAACACACGAGAAATTTTGTTTATTGCATTTTTTTTATGATCGGATTTTCGGGACCATCGAAAATGATTACAAATTCCTCTGAAATAATAATTCGCCTTTTTTGTCGAGATTTATTTTTTTTTTTTTTTTTTTTGTTAAAATTTTTTCTGTCCTTCAAGCTCAGTGTGTAATAATTACTGCATAGCTATTTTGACAACAACAAAAGTGGCAATGCAGTACTTGTATTTTACTATGTACTTGGTATTTAAGGTAATTTTCGTTATTTTTTGTTTATCGAGCAAAGGGTTACTTGAATTTTGGTAACTTGTTTTCAGTTTCATAATCAGCGATCTTGCAAAACCCCTTTAAGCCGATTGAAAGGATTTCCAATTAAATTTTCTACAAAAACTACTTCAGGAAAAGAAGCATTATGGCTATATTCTATTTAAAAAAAATATTTCATATTGTTATAAGTGATACCAAAAAAACCGACTTTTGTAAAAACAGAAATCAGTTTAGCACCTCAATATCTCTGCTGTATGGAGGTTTAGCTTACTCAACCCATAATTTTGTGTTCCAAAAATTAATTTCATATTCTCTATCCGCGACCTCAGAACCGAAATGTTCTGGAGTTTTTCGTAGACTAATACGAAGCAGTCCGCCATCTATGATCAATTTAAAATTGGAGCTTTCCACTGTTGGTACGGGACAAATTGTAAGAATTTTTTCGAATTAAGATCTTAAATTAAGAACAGACCAAAATGATATCAAACAAAGCTCCTAGTAAACTTATTTTGTGTGATGGAGATTATGAAAAGTATACGATCAAGGTCTGTACGCACATCAGTTAATGTGGTTCAAAACTATCAAAATGATTTTGAACTGGTTTTTTGTTCATTATTTTTAATAGTGTGAAGTTAGGGAAAATTATTCACATATTTGAAAAGAGGAAAGGTTATTTAACGAACGTCAAATATATTTGACACCAACAAAAGGGTAAATGAAATTGTTATTTCTTTTATTGCACTTTAATCGATTTTAATGTTTAATTACAGAGATCGGCATAAAAGTAAAATTTTACTGCAAGCACTTGTTATGAACAGTTTTTGCTATCAGTGCGGAAACAAGAAGAAAGAGCAAAAAGCTTTAAAAATTGCCTGCAAGTTCCGCATTGATTGTGGATGGGGCATAAGTTTGTGAAATAAACTAACCATATCAGCAACAACACTAATGTACTTCTATCACACATATAATAAACGTCTCTTGGAATTTTTCGTAGGGCATCTTTTTTTTTGGAATTTGGTGAACATATAGTCTAGGTGCCAGGCGACACATTGTACTACTCATACATAACAGTTTATAACTTTTAGGATAGCTTAATTATACCTAGACCCCCAAATATCTCTTGGGAAACTTTCTGAATCGGGTGCTTTTCCTCTCCAGCTTTTCCAAAAGTGGTCAATTTGAAGTGGTGTACAAAATTTATTAATAACATATTGCTGTTTAATGAATTCAAAAGTCGACTTTGTGAAATATCCGAAAAAAAACTTGTCCGACAAAAATGTTGGTTCCATAAGGGTGTCTGCCAAACTAAACATGCCAAAAAAATGACTTAAAAAAATTTAGTAATAACAAGCTGATTTTTTCAATATCGTTTAAAAATAACGTGCAAAATAATATTTTTACATTGTCCGACAAAATATACTTGCCGATTTTTCCGTCCGACAGTGAAAATCGGCTTTTACACGAGTTAGTGGAAATTTATTAATAACAATGTTTTTTTATGATTTTTAGTTTTTAAATAAAAAGTACATTTTAATGAATGAGTTGTCCGACAAAAAAATAGGGCCGTTTATGTAAAAATTAAAAAAAGTACAGTCGATATTACTTTTTTATAGAATGTATGAGCATTAAAGTGGTAGACGTCCTATTTATAAATAACAAGCTGATTTTTTCTAAGTTGTTTTATTAAAAATCGTAGTATACAATTGTAGAATTGACGGACAAAAATCGTTTTCCGATTTTTCAGTCGGACACGTTTCGTACCCTTGGTAAACTGAAATTGAGTATTTTTTTTTAATTGTAAAACTAGCGTTTTTATTTATTAATATCCTTTATGTATATATATATATATATAATAGGGTGCAACGAAAAATTTTTCATGTAAATACAAATTTTTTTGTGTCACCCTAATATGTATGTAAAATATTTTTTTTGAGGCAACATAATAAAGGGTGTTTTTTTAGAGGTTTGTTTTTCGAATAGAGATAAAACTGGCATTTTGTGGTCAAATCTGGCAACTCTAATGTCATTTATGTTCAGTTTGGTTTGCCATTTCATCATGAACAGGTTGACAAAAGAACAACGCTTGCAAATCGTGCAAATTTATTTCGAAAATAATGGTTCAGTTCGCGAAGTTTACCGCAAGCTCCGTCCATTTTATGGTCGACATAATCGTCCATCAGAGCAATTAATTCGGTTAACCATGGGTCGTTTTCGCACTACGTTTACTCTATGTGATAATACGCATCCGCAGAGACGTCGAACAGTGCGCACCGAAAACAATTGCCGCTGTAGAGCAAAATGTTGAAGAGGACCCGAATGAATCGATTCGCCACCGTGCACAGCAATTGGAGCTTTGTCCATCAACTTTATGGAAGATTTTGCGCAAAGATCTTGGCTTGCGACCTTACAAGATCCAGCTTGTGCAAGAATTAAAGCCGCGAGACCATGCAATGCGTCGTGATTTTGGTGTATGGGCCGAAAATGAGATTGATCTCGATGCTGATTTTCATCGCAAAATTTTGTTCAGTGATGAGGCTCTTTTTTGGTTGAATGGCTACGTCAACAAGCAAAATTGCCGCATTCGGAGTGAAGAGAATCCACATGAGACCCTTGAGACGCCATTACATCCACAAAAACTGACTGTTTGGTGTGCTCTATGGGCTGGTGGAGTCATTGGGCCATACTTCTTCCGAAATAATGCTGGAGAGTCAGTTACCGTTAATGGAGACCGGTATAGAGCCATGATAACCGACTATTTTGTTCCCGAATTGGATGGCATGAATGTGGATGAGTTGTGGTTCCAACAAGACGGCGCTACATGCCACACAGCGCACGTCACAATCGATTTATTGAAGGAAACATTCGATGAGCGCATAATTTCGCGGAATGGACCTGTCAATTGGCCACCAAGATCGTGTGATTTGACACCATTGGATTATTTTCTTTGGGGATATGTGAAGTCGCTCGTCTACGCCAACAAACCAGAAACGTTAGGGGACTTGGAAGCCAACATTCGTGGCGTTATTGCCGACATACGGCCCCATATGCTCGAAAAAATGGTTGATAAATTGGACCTGTAGAATTGGCTTTATTCGAGCCAGCCGCGGCGGCCACATGCCCGAAATCATATTTAAACATTAATGGCATAAAATTATCCTTCCAATAAAGCCAAATTGATGGACATTAAAACGATTTTCTTCTGTTTTATTTCAATTCGAAGTTCTATACCTCTAAAAAAACACCCTTTATATATATATAAATCTATATATATACATAATAAAATAACAATATTACAATGTTTAATATTAAATTATATTTCATATTGAATGATAAAAATAGTATAATTTTATATCATAAATTGTTAGAAAAAAATTATCAACTTATTTAAAGCAGTAATGGAAACTTTAAGTTCCTCTCTTCGGAATTTTAAAATTCTTTGAATTACGCGCTTTTTTTTGCTTTGGACTCCAAAATTACAGGGTGGCTGATTCGAACTCTTACCAACTTCAGATAGACTTATCTGACAGATGGAACATGACAGCTGTCTAAAAATTGGCATGATGTTAGTTCATTCTATTGTCAACAAGTAACCAAAAGCATTTGCGCGTCAATTTATTGAAAATAAAAAATTTTCGAAATGGAATTCAAACGTAATAGTGTGATTGCTCTTTTTTTGGCTGGAAAATCGCAACCAGCAATTGTTCGTGAGCTGAAACATTTAAAAGTGAATAACATGTTTGTGTATCGGACCATAACACGTTACAATGGTACCGGCAGCGTTGCTAAACGACATGGTGGTGGTCGGAAAATAATTGCAACATCACCAGAAATGGTTCGAAAGGTGAAGGCCAGAATTGAGCGAAATCCGAGACGCAGTGGCAGACAAATGGCTGCCGAGCTGAAAATATCGCGTGAACGAATGCAACACATATTGTCAAACAAGCTCGGACTAAAGGCCCTCAAGTTCCAAAAGGCGCATGATCTCACTCCTGCTCAAAAAAAAGTTAGGCTCGATAGAGCCAAGGAGTTGTTGCGCTTGCACGCCGCCCGAAATCTGTCACAAATTGTCTTCTCTGATGAGAAAAATTACTGTATCCAGCAATATGTAAACAAACAAAATGATCGGGTTTACTTGACAGAGAGGTCCTACGAAAATTTGAATGTTCGTTTGGCCACCAGGACGCAGGCACCACCGCATGTGATGGTTTGGGCTGCAGTGACTGCTGATGGGCGCTCACCACTCGTTTTTTTGGCCGCTGGCGTCCAGGTGTATCGTGAATCAGTGTTGGAGGGCACGCAAACATTTTGGTCGCAAGCCATGGACATTCCAACAAGACTCGGCACCGTCACACAAAGCTCGTGTGAATCAAGAATGGTTAGAAAAAACTTTCCTAGCTTCATTTCTGCTCAACAATGGCTCTCAAATTCGCCTGATGCGAATCCGCTGGGTTTCTCAATCTGGGGTATGTTGGACAGGAAGGTCTTGACTAAAAAATACCAGAGCGTTGATTCGCTAAAAGCGGCCCTTCAACGAGAATGGCGCAAACTTCCACAAAATCACATTCGTGCAGCATGCGACTCGTTCTTCGACCGTCTACGGGCCATAGTTAAGGCAAAAGGTGGCCATATCAAAAATCTCAAGTAGATTCTTAAAATTTGAACATTTCCCAACAATTATAGCGTTTGATCAATAAAATCTGTGCATGAAAACTAAAAATATAGTCTTTTGAAATGGTAACACTTCGAATCAGCCCCCCTGTATAGCTATCGGCGTGTACCTGCGCAGATTTTAGAAAGTATGTGTGCACATGTTGCTCCAAAATACCGTTATATATGTATACCCACGTATATACTATGTATGTACTAGGAACTGCACGTCCGCTTATAACGAGGATTATCTGTACTCTAAACTTTATTTATAAAAACCTAAAATTTTGTTATGCTTGCAAAACGCTAAATATTGAAATATTTATCGACTTATACTTGCCATGGGGCGCTCCCGCACCACTTGATTAGTCCGCCAATAGTATTAAACATTGAATTATTATCTAAAAAATTACCTTTGTATATAGTCCGACGGTTATTCATAAAATTTAAGCTTTGCGTCAAATCTGAACTTTAGATAGATTTAATAAATAAAAAAAATTGCCATTTTTTGTCGGACTGCAATTTGGGTGCATTATATTTGTCGGACACACATTCAATTAAGCATATAAACCTTTCACAAATCCAATTTTTTTTTTGTCCGACAGTTATTAATAAATTTCCACTAACTCGTGGAAAAGCCGATTTTCACTGTCGGACGGAAAAATCGGCAAGTATATTTTGTCGGACAATGTAAAAATATTATTTTGCACGTTATTTTTAAACGATATTGAAAAAATCAGCTTGTTATTACTAAATTTTTTTAAGTCATTTTTTTGGCATGTTTAGTTTGGCAGACACCCTTACGGAACCAACATTTTTGTCGGACAAGTTTTTTTTCGGATATTTCACGAAGTCGACTTTTGAATTCATTAAACAGCAATATGTTATTAATAAATTTTGTACACCACTTCAAATTGACCACTTTTGGAAAAGCTGGAGAGGAAAAGCACCCGATTCAGAAAGTTTCCCAAGAGATATTTGGGGGTCTAGGTATAATTAAGCTATCCTAAAAGTTATAAGCTGTTATGTATGAGTAGTACAATGTGTCGCCTGGCACCTAGACTAATAGTCTTGTATTAATGCACATCGCGCTTCATAGCTTCCAACAGACCAAAACTTGTCAAATTCTAATTTTCAAACAAAACTTGTGTTAAACTTCATACTTTTTACTATTTCTCCATTTTCCTTATAGTGTATTCTCCATTTTCCTTAGTGCATTCTTGGGTATTCAGCCATTCCATGTCTAGCGTAACAAGATCTGCCACACCCCTTCCGATTTCCCTGAAATTTGGTACATGGTTTCGTTTCATGTCTAAACTTTGAGAAATGGCAAAAAAAAAATTTGGCGATTTTTTTTGTGGCTTGTGGAGGGGTGCAAAAAGTGAAAAAATCAGCTTAGAAGTTATGATTTTTTGAAAATTTGAAAAAAAGGTCTGACCATAAAACGGCCCATAACTGGAACATTTCTTAACCCATTCTCATGTATGGACCATTTTTAGAGAAGTATTGAATCACGCTATCCGCATAAAGTAATTTTTTTGCATACGGTAAAAAGTACTTAATTTACTACTATTTTAGTACTAAATGACAAAAAACGCTAAAGCACCTATTTTCGACCTTCCAAAATATTTTTCTAGAATAGAAGACAAAACCACCTTTCACATGAATTTAAAATGATCATGGTATCTTTTATGGTATACGAGCAATGATTTTTTGAACATTTCAGTACAAAACAGGTCCAAGTATGAAAATCGGTTAAAAAATGGCCAAGTTATTAACAATTATTTAAGGAGAGTTTGTCACATTTTACCGATCTTTCCACGTTTTGCACCCCTCCACAAGCCTCAAAAAAAATCGCAAAATTTTTTTTTTTTGCCATTTCTTAAAGTTTAGGCATGAAACGAAACCATATGGAGCATTCCAAAGTTGGTACGGGACAAATCGTACGCATTTTTTGAGTTTAAACCTTGAATTAAAGACAAACCAGAATGTTATCAAAAAAAGCATCTAGTACATTTATTTTGTGTGACGTAGACCTATTAAAACCAATTATTTGTTCTTAATAATATTTATAGATATTGAGTAATTATTAAGATAAGAAGTTCGTTTGTATGGGACAGCCCAAATCTACCATACTTTCCATTTTTTGACTTTGTAGCAAGTTTTTAGCGAAATTAATAACCTTTAAAAATTAGCAAAAATATTTTTGGATAGACTAAAGGTCAGGGTATAATAAAACAATAAAAGTTTGAAAAAATATTTATTTAAATGAGAGTTATTAAATAAAAATTAAATTGTTTGTACGGGACATTTTTGTTTGTACGGGACTCGTACGAAATACATGTATATTTAATTAGTTTTAAATGAAAATATAACACTATGATTATCCCAAGCGTGTTTTTTGCATGTTACTTGATGGCCATTAACTGAAATTTAATGAACTTTTGATATTCCTGGGATAGGCTCACGGATGAACATTTTTAATTTTTTAAGCTATATCTGATTCAGAAATGAAAAAAATTCTCGTAGATGGTACTAAAGTGGCTGCTGGTGTCGCGAAATCTTTTACGTTTTTGACTACGGCACCTTCTCTTTGACTTTGACCTTTTTAACTTACAAGTTGTTTCACATTACCACCGACTCCGTGAACCACGCCTTTGGGATGTGTCCATAAGTTACATAGATGCTGTTTAAGCATTACGTAAGCAGGTTTTCAATGATATAAGCAAAAATTAACAAATCGTGAACACGAACCCCTCTTTTATGATTAAACGTAAGCAGATTTTCAAATAGGAACAAGAATTCAGGAACTAAATTATTTTTATAATTAAAGCAATAGCGGTCATACGGAAATTGAAAAAATCCTTGACATTTTAAATCAATTTAAAGGGCTAAAGTAAGACTTTAATTTAAATATTTTTTGTCTTACGTAAGAATTTTATCGACCTCTCCTCCTGTATAAGCAACAATTTATAACAGTTTTGCTTATATCTCATATAATTAAAAGTCACAATTGCTTAAGTGCATACACATAATAAAGCCCCCTGAGGCTTATAGTTCATAGCAAAGCAGTAACCAACGGTGACCGTACCCATATCGATAATTTTCAAAGAGTTTTTTCAACAATATTAGAAAAAAATTAATAGAAATCTTGATAAAATAAATATTGTGTTTGTACGGGACAAGTAATAATATAATAATTATTATACTTTGGGCAAAATAAAATCCAAAAATTACTGCACTTTTTAAGAGTACCCAAGTAACTAGCTTTAAATAAAATGTTAATAAAATTAAACCGTTATGTGTGTAGACAGAAAATTAATTACATCGATTTGTGCGTTTGTACGGGACACCCATAACTGTTTTGTTTGTTGCGGTATAATACAGATGTTTGCAAGAACACTTTTTTGCAAATACTATTTATCAATACACTAGTCTATGACCTTTAACGACAGATATAATTTGTAACGTAACTCATCATGGTTTAATAGAAAAACAATGATGAATATGATCAAAAATACACATAGTAAAAAAAAAACTTTGGCACTTTCTTTAACTGTAAAAAACTGAGCCTAATACCAAGATTTTAGTATGAAATCAATTTGGTAAGTAAAGTTTAATCCCACTAGAATATATTCGATCCATTAAAACATTTGAAAAATAAATCTGAAACATCTGCTAAAAAATACCATTTTCACTGGAATGCTCCATATACCAAATTTCAGGGAAATCGGAAGGGGTGTGGCAGATCTTGATACGCTAGGCATGGAATGGCTGTATTATTATTTTTTTTTTTTCGTCCCTATTTTCACCTAATATTTTAGTTCTTTTGAGATCGGATATAAAGTCGCTGTCTTCAATGATTTATCTTTCTTGTAATAAATTAAATGTATAGCAGTGGAATTTATTTTATATAAAAATTTATATTATCACTATGAATGATGTTCTCGATACAAGGTTTTTGATGGAAGTACAAAAATTTGAAAAGTTTCTAAAATCTACTGATAAACTTGTTTTTGATTGCTATGAACATAAGGAATGGTCTCGAAAAAAGTAGTCGCAATAAACAAAGAGTGTACATTGCAAAATCGTATGCCCAAAAAAAGTTATTCAAGGTCAGAAGTTGTGAAAATAAATTTTTTTCAATTATTTCGCTTACGGCTGCAATTACGAAAAAATAGTCGTCGACAGTTATTTACTGAGTCAACAGTTTTTAAGCCTCAATGATTTACTACGAAAAAGCCTCATCAATTTTTTTTCTATTACTCGTGGTTTAGGAGGTATGTCAATTTAAAAAGTTTTTAAACTTTGCAATATTTATATGTTGTTCTTTTTAAATTGAGATAACTCTCGAACGGCTTATCGCACAAAAATTTAACGATAATTATTTCGTATAAATGTATCAAATATTATTTGTAGATCATGTAAATGTTAATAAAATAGATTCCGTTCCTTTTTATCGAGCGAAAACAGCTCCAGAGATTTCCTTAGAAAACTAGTTTTTCAAAATTTGAACGGTTTGTGAAAAATATCGCTTATGCCATAGGTCGTACGAAAAAAAATGCTAAGAATGGTTTGTAGGAAATATAATTTTCTACAACCAAGTACATAATTATTTTTTTTGTGCGATATTGCGATAAGCCGTTCGAGAGTTATCTCAATTTAAGTACAACATATAAATATTGCTAAGTTTTAAAACTTTTTAAATTGACGTACCTCCTAAACCACGAGTAATAGGAAAAAAATTGATGATGCTTTTTCGTAGTAAATCATTGAGGCTTAACTGTTGACTCAGTAAATAACTGTCGACCACTATTTTTTCGTAATTGCAGCCGTAAGCGAAATAGTTGAAAAACATTTATTTTCGCAACTTTTGACCTTGAACAATTTTTTTTGGGCATACGATTTTGCATTAGTGAATACAATTTCGGAAAAAAAAAATTCATTTGGAACTATTTTTCAGAATTATCTTTATTTGCTTCGGCTAAAGCAACATGGAAATCGTTCGTTAGCCGATCATTTCCGAAGAGCTCTAAGGATTTTGAAATTTTTTATTGAAAACATGTTGAAATACGATGTTTAACAGAATTCCGTAAAAAAAAATGGGGTACTCGAAAATTTTATTCAAATCACCCACAGGACAGGCGTGCATATGCAAATACAATAGTATACATAAATAACAATAAAATAATACCGGCCTGTTCCGTAATCTGTGTAATTTCAATTACTTTTAATTTCGAAGACTTGTTGATTACTTTTACTTTTTTTTATATCAAAATTTTGATATGGAAAGGAAAGTTGGAAGTGTTCGAAAAAAAAAAGGATTTGTCAGAGGAAAAAGCAAAGGTCGCCCGGAAACGTTCAGAAAGTTTGCAGAGAGAAAGGTTTTCAATCATATAAAGTACTACTGGCACCAAATAGCAGACTTGGGGGTTTTGCATTAGATTTTATTTTTCACTAAACTTAGTGCTAGTGAAAAAATATTCACTATCAAGGAATTTATTTAGTGTTAGTGCAAAATCCTTCACTATCAAAAAATTCATTAAGTGGTAATGAAAAAGATTTTCATTATCACTAAATTTAGTTAAAAGTTTTAAATAATATTTCCACTAAATTTAGTGATAGTGAAAATTCATTCACTATCAAAAAATTGATTTAGTGGTAATGGAAAATTTTCCATTATCACTAAATCTAATGAAAGTGAAAATTTGTTCCATTGAATTTAATGAAACTTTAATGAAAATTTTCAATAAATGTTGCAATAAATTTAATGAAACATTTTCACTTTCATTAAATTTAATGAAACTTTAATGCAAATTTTCATTAATGTTTCATTAAATCCAATGAAACAAATTTTCACTATCACTAAATTTAATGAAACTTTAATGAAAATTTTCATTAATGTTTCATTAAATTCAATGAATATATGTTCACTTTCAATAACTTCAGTGATTTTTTTATTGGAAATTTCAATTCAATTAAGACAAAATGTGCCGTGCTAGGTCAAAATATTTTGATATCTTTAAATTGCTCCTTCGAGATCTTGTACGAAACGATTGCGTGAACATTAATCCTACTATTACTTAAAAAAGCTTACGAAAGCTGTTTTAAGCATTTAGTTGACAAAGCGCAGAAATTATTTGGGTCTGAAGAACTTCAAAAACTAAAAGTCGTGCTTGCATTTGACTTTAATGAATCTCCTTCAAACTGATACTATTCCCACTCATTCTAACCCTTTCAATAAATTTAATTTAATCAGTCTGTTCGTTTATTCGAAGATTTTGCAAGTTTTTACCCGAAAAGCTCTCATTCATGTACGTTTTATGCTTAAACGAGAGCTTTTCGGCTAAAAACTTGCAAAACCTCGGAGTAAACGAACAGCTTGGATTTTAATGAAAAATTCTATTAAAAGTTTCATTAAAAGCTTCATTAAATTTAGTGGTAGAAAAATTTTGTTTCATTGAATTTAATGAAACTTTAATGAAAATTTTCTTTAGAAGTTTCATTAGAAGCTTCATTAAATTTAGTGATAGAAAAATTTTGTTTCATTGAATTTAATGAAACTTTAATGAAAATTTTCTTTAGAAGTTTCATTAGAAGCTTCATTAAATTTAGTGATAGTAAAATTTTGTTTCATTGAATTTAATGAAACTTTAAAGAAAATTTTCTTTAGAAGTTTCACTAGAAGCTTCATTAAATTTAGTGATAGAAAAATTTTGTTTCATTGAATTTAATGAAACTTTAATGAAAATTTCCACTAATGTTTCATTAAATTCAATGAAACAAATTTTCATTATCACTAAATTTAGTGCAATTTTTATTGGATATTTTCATTAAATTTTAATGATAGTGAAAAACTTTCCACTATCATTTAATGAATTGTTAGATAGTGAAAAATTTTTCATTACCATCAAATGAATTTTTTCATAGTGAAAAAATTTCCACTATCACTAAATTTAATGGAGAAAATTTTCACTATCTCTTATTAGATTTAGTGGTAGTGGAAAAAGTTTCACTATCAAAGTATTCATTAAATATTAGTGAAAAGCTCAATGAACTAAAAAATTTAGTGCATTACCCCCAAGTCTGCCAAATAGGAACGATAAGTAAAACATCGCTGCAAGACTCGCTAACGAAAGCTTTACGACTGTTTTGTACACAATTTTCAATTCATTTTAATTAGTGTTCGACCGATTAATTGGCTTCGGCTTTGGCTACGGCTTCGGCCACCTTCGGCCAAAAAAACGCCTTCGGCCTTACATTCGGCCTTCGGCCAAAATAAGCCGATGTTTTGGCCGAAGCCGAATGTTTGTAACTTCAAGCATAAAGCGACTTGATTTAAAAAAGTAAATTTAAACAAAATGATAGCCATTTGTAGTGGATTAGAACTTCCTAATTACGAATCTGAACTTTGTTCTAGTCAAACCGTGAGAAGTTGTGTCTTCCTGAGAAATCGGGTTCTAAAGGTCGAGAAAATACCTTTAAATAAAATATAAATTGTACGAAAATAACTTATGCAACTTTTCTTTATGAAATTTTCTGAGCTACAAAATCGTGGATCAAATTAGGGAAAAAATTTTGCAGAAAACTTATTTCCTCGATCTTTTGCATCCGATATCTCACTTCTCAAGATCTATTTCAGTAATGGCTTATCCGAACAATGCAAAGTGTTATATCTTTGAGAGTAGGGTATAAAATTTTAAAATTAATGAACCCTCGGCTTCGGCTACTGCTGAAGGTTATAAAAAACCGATTAATCGGCTTCGGCCAAAAAATTACCTTCGGTCGGACACTAATTTTAATGGACAACGCAACTTACGTCAAAGCTGACTAACAGCTTCCGGGTCAACTTTTTTACACCGCAAAGAAGAAAGGCGATGTTGCGCCAAAATTAAAGCAAACAAAGTGGTCAAGTTTGCAAACAAATATTTGGTTTGGCAAGCAATTTGTATATGCGGTTTGAAAAGCTCAGTATTTGGTACAACTGTTACAATTAACCACCAAATTTATGTGAAAGAGTGCTAACAGAAATGTCTCCTGCATATGATACGCCTTCACAAAATCCTGTTATTTTTGCCAGATTTGGCGAGTTGTCACTATGGCAAAATGGCCATGAATTGGTATAAAGAGATTGGGGTCAATGTTGTACCGAAAAATGCAAACCCTCAGAATTGCCCTGAGCTTCGGCCAAGGTATCATCCAAGGTTACCCAAAGCGATGTGCAGAGCCTAATGGCAGATGTTAATTCAAAGTTACGATATTTTACATACATCTCAACAAAATGAGCAAACTTTATAATTTTCTTAAAGGAATACCCTTGAGCTTCAAAAAATGTATTACTTTTTTTTTTTTTTTGGTCAAAAAATAAATTTTTTATACCCATTTTTTGCCGACTACTTTTTTTCGAGTACATACCTTAAATAAGACAGTACATAAAATTCCATTATTTTTTTGTGTATTGATATATTCTACTTTGACATTTCCTTTTTCAATATTTACGGATGAAGTGATGTTTAATGTCGATGTGTTTTGATCTTATGCTTTCTGTATTCTTGGCCATACCAATGCAGCCTACATTATCTTTAAACATTAGTACTGGCGATTTCGATTTCGCTGTCATTATCTTCAAGTCAATTAAAACTCCTCGAATCCACAGTCCTTCAGCAATAGCTTGACTCAGAGCAATGTATTCGGCTTCACTCGATGATGTTGCAACCAAGGTTTGCTTTAAACTTTTCCAAGATACTGGGCAGCAATAAGCCAGAAATAAAAAAACCGCTAACCGAGTCAGAATCTGAATAACAAATAAGTTCAGCACAAAACAAAATTTAAATCCTTTCTTCCTTTGAGATACCTGACAATGCGCTTCAGTATCATCCAATGGGTTTCACTAGGTTGTTGTTGGAATCTTTCCATATAGCCCACATGATAGCATATGTCAGGACGTACTCATACATCAGTATAGTCTGCATCACCCAAGGAAAACTGCAAACCCTTTTCCATTGCCATACCAAATTTTTCCAAAATTTCATCAATGTGACCTCCCATCTAGTGAACTCCGTTTTGCTGATCGTAATCAATTTTGGTTCCAAGATAACACCTCAAAGCACCGCAATCAGACATCTTAACTATTCATCGAAGTTTCTATTTCAGTTTTTCAATCGATTTCTAATTACTTCCAGATATAAGAACATCATTAACATATAAAATTAAGTACAGTACGTGTAGTAGTAAATTTGAAATACAAGCAATAATCATGCTTAAAACGTTCGAAGCTATATTCCAACAGAAATGAATTAAATTTCTCGTTCAAACATCTAGGGATTTGCTTAAGACCATATAACGATTTTCGAAGTTTACATACCAAGCCCTGTGATGCTTCCAGTCCTTCGGGAATTTCCATCAAATTTTTTTTTGTTTTATATGTAGCTGTTTTGACGTCCAGTTGATGTAAAAAAGTATCTCTTTTGGACACTTATCGCCAACACAATGCGAACAGTTGTCAACTTTGCCACAGGAGCGTATGTTTCCTCGTAATCAATTCCCGCCTTCTGTAGGAAACCTTTTGCAACCAATCTTGCTTTATGGCGTATTGGATTTCCATCAGCATCTTCTTCCACATAAAAGACCCATTTTGATTTGAGTAACTTGACATTGGGTGGAAGTGGAAATAGTGCACAAACGCAGTTTTCATTCATCGAGTTAAGCTCTTCATCCAAAGTTGTTTATCAGATCTCTTACCAATATCAGCTAGGTTGCAATTCACTGTCTTGAACATCAGGACCACCAGTTTCACTTTCATGATAGAATTCGTCAAAACCAAAATTCTTATCTCCATGTTCATATCCACCGCTATCACTATCTTCATCATGATTTTCACTAGACTGAGTTATATCAGGGCAGTAACCAGCAAGAATAACATCTTCTTCCCCCTCGTGCTGGTGGGTGCGTCGATTGCCTAGATTTGATGATTTGTTTTGGAGTTTAAACGGGTTAACGAGTTCGTTTAAGCGAACATCTCTTGCAATAACAATTTTTTCTTCATTTTCATCCCAAAGTCTGTAGCCATTTGGTTCGTACCCCATCATCGCTAGCTCAGTTGATTTAGCGTCAACTTTCTTCCATTTTTGTTGAGGCACCCATGCAAATGCTTTTAGTTTTGGTATATCAGGGATCTGATTGTACCACAATTCAGCTGGTGTTTTCTTTAAACAAATACTTCGGCAAGGACTTCTATTCAGTACATAGGTTGCAGTAAGCGCTCCGCAACTCCATTTTGCTTTGGCTACAGTGCACTGGATTTTATTTTTTTATTTTTTTTTATGTAAGTATTTATTTGCAATCTATCTTACGATAATAAGCAAATTAATTAGAAGGTAAATCTTTTAACAGCAATTGAGGCGTTGCGTGCATTAACGCCCTAAGTCGACTTAGGGCGTTTTTGCGCCCATCGCTTTTTTGAAAAGCTTGGGTCCTCAAATATATGTGTACTTAATTTCAACTTCCAATTACGATCACAGAATGTGGTAGAGAAATATATATATACTGTTTAAAGAGGTGCGTGCAAGAAGGGCGTAGTGCGACTTGGGGCGTTTTTGCATAAATCAGTTCGCGGTAGGAAAAAAAGGTTTTTACTCAAAACCAAGGTGCCGAGCGAAAAAATTATATGTGGCAAAAAATGCTTAGAATTGTCCAAAGAGTACGTGTGATTTTTTTTTTTTTTTTTTTAGCCAAATTTTGAAAAATTATAAAATGTTCGAAAAAATTCACACATATTTTTTGGACGATTCCAAACATTTTCTGCGTAATATACTTTTTTGTCGTATGGTACCTTGCTTTTGAATTAAATCCATTTTTCCCGCTGGGTAAAAAAATTGCTATGTTTGAGTGACCATATTTCGATAAATTTGTAGCCTAAGAAATTTTTCAATAAAGCATTTTAAAGGAAACTTTATCTCCTTATTTTTTATTAAATTTTGTCTTTTCCTATCTTTGATCTAAAATAAGTTATAGTCAAAAGAGTAAAAAAAGACAAGAATTCGAAAATTTTTTTTGCTATAAATTCATTAAAATCCATAGCGCCGCTTTTGTGTAATATTGAATCAAAATATTCAAGCCTTTAAAAGTGGGTGTGACACTCTTGCCATCCCATCCACATTTCGCTATTTATAATCAGCATTTGTCTACCAAATTGAGCCACCATTTGCGAAATATTGCCCAATAAATTCTAACTTTAAAGAATTTGCTACGCCTTTCTATGAGTATCTACAGGGTTAGAATTTATCCTAGTCTTAATATTATACTATATAAAACATTGTAACAAATTTCGTTAAAATCTCTATAACCGTTTACAAAAAACAAATTTACCAGGTGCAAAACTTAGATGCAAATGTATGCATGCATTTTATAAAATTTAAATTTTAAAGAAGCAAACAAAAACGCACATTTATAAATAATTGGGGTGAAAGTATATTTCATTCCCCTCATTTTAAAAAAAAAATCATTAAAATCGGAATAGTTTTGCCGGTTTCCCAAGCAAAATGCTAACGTTACTCCAGTGATAGTCAAATGGATTTATGCAAAAACGCCCTACAATTTAAGTTTTTCCTTCTTCGATAATTCTGTCAATATGCGTTAGTATTATGTGTTAGCGGTAATTATTTACTCATTTTATTAGGTTTAATTGAATAAATTTGTTTTTCAAGGTTTAAATGATGGTTTGTTCTTTTTATCAGCATTTAAAAACTTTAAATTGAATTATCTCGAAATGCCATTTTTCGACTTGGGGCGTTATTGCACGCAACGCCTCAATTGTGGTACTCCATTAAAAATTATAAGAAATTTTGATTACATATATAATGAAGTACAATTTATAGCAAATTTAAAATATAAATGGTAAATCCAAAATATGACGTTACTTTAGTTTTTTGATTTCAAATGTTTCATCCAATAAGCAAATAGCTAAAGGGTTAGTGTGGTGGTTAAGTCGTTCCAGATATCTGTCGCTGAATTTTTTAATTTCTTCTTTGATGGATGGATACGGAGATCCTTGTGTATATCTTCGTTAGTTATAAACCATGGAGCTTGAGAAATCAGTCGCAAAAATTTCTATATTTTATATTCGAATTGCAAACAGGTTTTAATATTGTTTTGTAAAGAAGTACTTATTTTCTAAACTAAGTTCAGATTTCGGACCAATCAGCCAATACATTATCTTATTCTTTATCTTTAGATGCTGTCTTTTTGCTTTGATGTGTTGTTTACATGTAAGTCTTCTATCAATATGAACGCCGAGATACTTTACCACGTTACTTTGTGGTATTGTTGAGCCACCAATATTCACACTAGGGCAATCGCCTATTTTCAAAGTAAATGTGACATTGTACAAATAAGATGTTATTAACAAAAAACAAGGCGCTGGCAATAGTTTTTTAATTTTATACAGCAGTCCGGGTTGCCAAACTTAATCGAATGCCTGTTTAATGTTTAAAAACACACCTGATGCATATTGCTTTTTTTCCAAAGCTTCTGAAATCACATTTATTACACGGTGACATTGTTCCAGAGTACCGTGACTCAATCTAAATCCAAATTGATGTTCAGGGATAATGTTTTTGCTTCCAAAAGTGGCAGCATTCGCCGAAGAAATATTCTTTCGAAAATTTTTGAGAAATACGACAGCAAACTTATAGGGCGATATGAAAGAACCTCATTTCCCATAATAATTTGCGCACATTTCCACCGAGAAGGAAAATAACTCAATCGCAGAATTGAGCTATATATTTTTTCCAAGAATACAGCACATTTCCAAGGGAAGGCTTTCATATCTTGGCTGTCAATCATATCAAACCGTGGTGACTTTTTAGTGCTCATTTTCTTTATTTCCGTTTGTACTTCTGATGGACTGATATGTTTTATTGGCTAGTCCATTTGGTATGATGCATCAAGAAAATATGTTATTTGTTCAACGTCACAAACAGTGTTTAACGAAAATAGTGGAAAAGTTTGCTCTAAATGCAGACCGAATGCTTTAGCTTTCTGATTATCACTCCTACACCAAACTAGTGCTGTCTTTGATGGGGACATTTCTTCTTACTGGACGATTTTAATATTTGGTTGCTCTCCAAAGGTTGTGTTCATCTTTGTTGGAAATGTTAAGGTTTCTAAGAAATGAAGCAATGTTTGCATTTTTCAGCTCAGAAAGTCGTGACTTTAGATCTTTTGCTGCTCTATTGTAGATTCTTTTATCTCTGGGGTTGCGACTGTTTTGCCATTGCTTTCTTAGATCCCTTTTTCTTCTTATCATTTCTCTTAGTTCCAGTGATAACACAATTAGTTCATTGTTGCGTTGCTCTGAAGGTGCAGCCTCATGAATTAAACTTGTGAACTGTGCAACAGCATCATCAACATCTACCTTAGTACTCAATGGTATATTTAGCTGAATATTTTTATCTAACCAGTAATGTTATAATTTTGCGCCTATATGTTAATATAATTGGAGAGTGGTCAGAGCTAAGGTCAAAGCTTTTAACAATGCTAAAGAGTTGTTTAGGAATACCAGAATATATAACAAAATCCATAAGATCAGGTATTTTATTTGGATTGGTTGACAAATATGTTGGTTTTCCCGTAGATAAACATGAACTGTGCAATACATTTATAAAGTTCTCTTCTTTAAGGGTTAATTAGACGAGATCCCCACCATGTATGTTTTGAATTAAAGTCGCCTCCAACAATGAATTAGTTTGGGTAAACATGAAATAAATTTTCAAAATTTTAGTTAAATCCATTTTGAATTTTATAAAAAATTATGTAAAAAATCAAATTTTAAAAATTTTTAAATTTTTTGTATAAGGAATGTTTACTAATAATATAAGCATTAGATTCAGGTTATTAGAATTAAATTTCAACAACAAATGGAATTAAGGGTACACACTTGGCGTGATTTGTCTCACAGGTATGTATATTTTTATTTATTTTTTATTTCGAATGAGATCTTGAATTGAATTGTCACTTAGGCCACAAGCTGATTTCATCGGTTTTGCTCAAGTTTGACATAAAAACTTCCATTTTTGTACGCTTTCATTATAGTTGCACCTTCCTTTTGAAAATATACCACATCACCAGAAAATTTTATTGCTATTCCCAAAGATGTCAGTTTGGGAACTGATAGTAAATTGTCTCGAAGATTTGGAATGAATAAAATATCTCAAATTGTAACGTGAACGCAGCTTGACAAACCCTCAATGCATCCTATTGAATTTGCCTGAATGCATTCCTTCTCTTTACCCATTCTGATAAGGACAGGAGTCTGCAAATCCTCCAATATTGAAAAACACCATTTAGAATTGCACATTTGGTCAGTCGCCCCAGAATCAATTTTAACTAGTAAGGGTGTATGCTTTGGCCTGGCCCAACATTAAACACCCTACACTGCAGTATTTTGCTTATATGGGAGGTGCCACGCTTTTTGTTCGAGTTCACCCAGTTTTTGCACAGAGCTTGCATTTATAGTTCTTAGTGTCGGAGTGAAATTCTGATGGATTATCTCAAAAAATGTTTTAAGAATAGCGTTTTGAAGGTGCCACGCACTCTTGTCCGAATCCGCCCAGTTTTTGCTTAGAGCTTGCGCTAATAATTCATAGTATTAATGTGTATTTTGGTTGAATTGTCGTTAAAAATACTCCTAATGTTGCATTTTGAACATATTTTTTGTATGGGCGGTAGACGTGTCCATTAACTGATTTCGCTAATTTTCAATCACACGAGCTAACTTTGACGATGGAGGCAATACATCAAATTTCATTGAATTATCTTGCTCAGTTTTATCACGCACAGCCAGCCACCCAGACAGACGGACATGGCTATATCGACTCAGGAGGTGACGCTGATCAAAAATACATATACTTTTCTATATCTGCCACGCCTCCTTCTCTGTTTTACAAACGGAAGGACAAAGTGGATATACCCTGGGTGTAGGGTATAAAAATAATTGAGCCCTTCAACGTTTTATGCTCACTGCGCACTGTTATTTTTTTTAACTTTTAGGTTAGGATATTTCAAAACCTAGACGTGATATGGAAATTTTGAGACTGAATTCAGATTAAGCATTGAAAAGTACATTATGGGCGACTATTTTAGTATCTGTTTGTTATTTTAATACTAAAAATTCAATTTTTCAAGAAAATGTAAAGTAAATTGGGTTAAAATTCAATATCTCCTGAAGGATACCAGTAAGGATGTTGTAGTTTTGGATTTTTTTTACTGTACAAACATGTGCGCAACTTTCTGCGTACTCATTTTTTTGATTTGTTTGGATATTTTTTTTATAATATTTTTAACTGATTGAGCCCACTGTTCGGGGCTATAAAACGAGAGAGGAAGCAGCTATGATTTTAAGAAAAACGATGTATTGCCAAACTCGACTAATTTAAAACAACCTTGTTTACAGAATTCTCCTACATTTTTATAAAACTTAAACTTGCTGGGGGACACCGTGTCGGGATTTAAAGAATAAAGCTCAAGATACAATTGTATTGTTCGCGACGCTCTAGCTGTCAAAAAAATATTCAATACACGTAGACAAATGGGGCAATTTACAATACTGCGTCTGCGAGAGATATCACGCACGCAACATTTTTCGAAAAAATGAAAATTGATGTACGAGAGCAAAAATTTTAAGCTGTCAATTTTTTGTTGATTGTAAAAACAAAATTATTTGTGAATTGAAAAGTGAAAATATAAAGAAAATAAAACAAAAATAAAACAAAAATAAAAGAAACACATTTTTTTTGTTTTCCTTGTATTTTGACAGTCGCAACGCAGACGTGTCTCGCATTATTGTATATTGGGTTGCGCTGCGATATCGCACTCGCATCTCGCTCTCGCACAATTGTATCTTGGGCTTTAAGGGGGGCTTCTCATTATTCAGCAGGGTTCCCCTGAGTGCATGAATGTCTGCAACTCCAAAAAATTCGATTCTACAATATTGAAATCACGTCTTGAAAAAAAAAGTGCTATTTTTTCGTCATTTTTTGTCGCTAAATGGGGCTAAAAAGTGTATAAAATAACTTTTTTCCACAATTTCAGACATTCATGCACTCGTTCAATTTATAATCTGCAAAACACTTTTTAGAAATCAAAAATCGGTTAAGTAGTTTTTTCGCAATCGTGTACCGCGATTTTAAAACCATAGTTTTGAGAAAAAACGATTTAAAGTTTTAAAAAAAAATCGTTTTTTTGAAAATTTTACATGAGCTCGCTGGTTCAATCAATCATGTTTTCCATAATATTTAGAGTTGAGTCATGAAACTTTGGGAATATACTCCCAAGACGTTATTCTATCAACCTATGAAAAAAAAAAAAATCGATTTTTTGAAAATTTTACATGAGAAGCCCCCCTTAAGAGCGAAACTTATTTCAAGGAATTTTTTCATCTTACTAATATTAAGACAAACATACATATGAACATACAACAAAAAAGTGAAGAAACGTCTGAAAAATGTTTTTGTACTTTATTCCTCAGAAGCGAAAAGAACTCACTAGAACAACCGGAACAGAAAAAATAATAAAGAAACAAATCAAGTGAAATCGAAATTTTCATTTCGTGTCATACAAAAAAAAAAAAACCATAAACAAAAGAATTGCATGGTGCATGGAAAACCAGTCGCATTTTGACAAGCGTTCATACCAAACAGGTGCTGTTTTTTACATTCTGCTGTGTGTGAATAAATTCGAAAAATCGATTTGTAGAAAATGTTGAAAATTTGGGATAAAGCCTAAACAATAGTATGGAATCAAATGCATCAGGAATACTTAAAAACCAAAATGGTTGCAAGCTACAAATCTTTGCAACAAACAAACAAAAAAATCGATTTATGTAATATTTCAGTAACGAAAAAAAAAATAAAAGCATCCCAAACAATTAATAGCAGCAGCAACAGTCGCACAAAGTGAAGCGGACTGAAGAAAATTGAGTAGAGAAAATAGCTATACATATAAAACCGGAACACAAACGAATGAAACAGCCAGCCGCGTAATAAATAAACACCAATGTTCCGGTGTAAAGTTGTTGTTCTTTTCGCAACCATTTTTGTTTTTATCGGTTCCACATTGTGGTAGATAAGGAATGTCCATTCTACATTCATTCCATAAGATGTGTATATGTGTCTATGCATGCAAATAACGTAAAATGAAAGAATTGTACGAGTCGCAAAATTTATACTATAAGGGCGGGAAGGTCCAAGCATTTTTATTTTTACCCGCTTCCCCAGAGACACAATTTTTTTTGTCATTAAATACCTTTTTTTTTGTTTGCATATTCAAATCCCTATAATTTTTCTTAATTTCGATAATGCGTCATTATTACCTAATAACTTGCACTAAATGAAATCGTCGCGATGCTCGATGCATGGAGAGAGACTTTACTAGCTCCATGCAGCACATAACTTATTTGGCAAGCAGCGATTAGTGTCTTTCTCTTTGACAGAGTGTCAATGGGAAATTTCAAATACATAGTGCGTTTTAGCAACGACGTATATTATACGGAAATGCTACTGTACCTGCATACATTACTATGCATGCCAATAAGATAAGTAACTCAAACCGTATCGATGGGTTAAAAAGCAATCCCAAAATAACATTTTCAACATATGTATATTCATATGTATGTAGGCATCACACACAAGGAAAATAATGAGACGTTCTAGAGTTTTTTTTAAAATAGGAATTCAATAAAAACCAGACAGAAAAAACGGAAGTTAAGTGAAAAGATACAACTTTATTTCCCTTGAGATTTTTGCGGATAATAACCAATATTTTAAAGATTACACAAGTTTACCGACAAAGTGTTCAAGAAATGCCCAATATTTTTCTCCGATGTACTTTGGCCTACTAAACTAAAAAAATAAATTATAAATAGGTTTTTGAAATATGTATGAAGTTTTGAAAATTTGTTTCCCTTTTTAAGTCATATCTCAAGTCAGAAATGTCTGATGTGATCGCATAGATTCATATCAAAAGAAGGTTATCAAATTTATAATAATCGTCTGTTAACCCTTTCGAACCGGTTGGGACAATACATATATCCCAAAATTTGTTTGAATAAATACATAACTCTGTTATTAACGTCACTTAAATTGAATGAATTAATAAAATAAATGCAGTTTTTAGTAACCACTGTTTTTTCTTATAACCACTCCAAGGATATTATATCCTAAAAATTCAAATCAAAAACATTTGTTGGGAGTATAGACCGTAAGCGCCTCTGGCGGCGAAAATTTGAGTTTAGAGACGGTCAAACATTTTACTTAAATTAAGTTTCTAAGATTCACCTATCACAAATATTGTGTGCCCCAGTTTTTTTCGAGTCAAAAGGGTTATATTATTTTTTTTTTTTTGCTAAAATAACAATCAACTAGTAAGTAACGTTTTCAGTATAGCATTCTGAAGCTATTGCTTATATGTGACGCCTTCTTGTCAAAGTTCATCTAGTTTTTATGTGTATCTTAGTTGCAATGTCGTGAATATTTATTGAATATATTTTTTGTATGAGCGGTAGACGTGTCCGTTGACCGCTTTCACTCTTTTTCATAAGACGAGCTAACTTTGACGACAGAGGTAGTGTACCAAATTTCATCGAATTATTTTGCTCCCAAAAAATATTAAAACGATTTCAACGGACTGGCATCCAGACAGACAGATAGTCATGGTTATATAAACTCAGGAGGTGATGCTGATCAATAATATCTGTGGCAACAAACCAGAGTAGCTTAAGTCGAAATAAGTGAAAATTGAGTTTTCATGCTATAATTATTCAGGTTTTCAAAAGGCTTATTTCTGTTCAACCCTTTCCCAAAAATATCGTGTTTAAGAAAAGTTATGATGCTTTATTTTATAGCTAAAGTTTTTTCAAACAGTTATACATTTGCCAAAACATCTTAAGTCAAGTAAGTTTCTGGTCATTCGTTTCGCTGTTCTATAATTATTTTAACAAAAAAACTTAAACCTAGATAAGCTAAAAATATTTCAATAAAAAAAACATCTTATCTACAGTGATCCCTTAATTTAAGTTTGAGCAGAAAATAGTTACAATCGTTGCAAACTACGTTTAAGCTTCAACAGAACCACTTAATTTTACTAAAGGCGCTATTTTTATCAAAACAAATTTTCACAGAAAATCTTAAGTATAAAACAGTAAGAGTACAGGATTTCTTACGATTTTTTTTTTTTTTAAATTCGCCTCTCCTCGTCTTACTCAATCTATTAACTACCTCTGAGATTAAAATAATTGCAATAAATCGGAACAGAAGTAATTTTTCACAAAATAGTCAATATCTCAAAACGTCGATTTTCGACATAAGCTACTCTGGTTTGTTGCCACAGATATATATATTTTTCCATACCTCAAACGTTGCTTCTCCGCGTTACAAACGGAAGGACAAAGTGAATATACCCTGGATGTAGGGTATAAAAATTCAGTCAATAAACACGCAAATTGAGAAGATAATAAGGTACTACCACTTATTGCTTTGACTCTACTCTTTGGTACATACATATATGGTATTACAAGTGAGGAAATGCGTAAAGCCCTTCCCTTCAATGGAGTTATGACCAATTAAGTGAAGCTACCAAAATTCAAATTTTATTCTACTTTTCTCCCGCATAGGTCTATATGTATTCATATGTATTTTTATTAGTTTCAACATAATGTAAAAAAATTTTATTTTAATTTTTTTTTCTTCGTGTAGTGTTGCCGTATTTGAAAACAAATTATTTTTAGAGATGTGACTTAACTTCAAGCGATCTGTAGATATAACGTATAGTTCAATTTCTCATATGAGGAATTCGTTGAAAAGCCAAATAAATTCCCTTTCTAACAATAGGCTACTTGTTGAGATCAAATAAACGCAAATTTCGATGATTTTTAGAATCTTGCTTCATCCCGTTAATATTGTCTCGACCGAACAAAAAAGAAGTTCAAGTTTTATTTAGTTGATCCATATGGCTTAAATAGTGACATATCTTGTTAACTTTTTTTTTTGATTATTTTTGTAAACTAGTGTTATTAAGCAATCGAGTGAAATTTATAAGTAAATTCAGCCTTTTTTAAAATATTTAATATTATGTTAAGCGATTTTAATCTTAAATTTTATTAAAATATTTGTCAGTGGGAGCTCATTAAGCCTTAGGGTCGTTTTTCAATGTCTGGTTAAGCACTAATGGGAACTTTATCGGAAAGTAAGCAAAAAAAGAGTTTTCTCTACCCAACGGGAAGAAATGAAGCTGCTTCCAAAAAGAGCGCAATAAATAAAGCACACCTCTGGTAGCATACAAAATTTTTCAAATTCTATTTTTTTTATTGCTTATAAAAGTTAATTAATCTACCAAAAGTTACAGAAGAAAAGTAATGTTTGTGAAATGGAACTTAAAAATTTTGAAAAACTTCCACGAAAGCGTATTTCGTATGCTTCCAAATGTGTGCTTCTGAAGATGAGCATCTCCGCTAGGACATGCTGTGTTAAAAAAGATAAGCAGTGAGAACAGCATTGGAAGCAGCTTCTTGCTTCCCTAAAAGAGCAACTGAAGTCGTTTCAATGCGATTCCGTTTCGCGTTGAGTATGTCCAATTAGGAGCAATCTATCAATTACATTAGAGTGAGCTGATTAAGTTAACGGCAAGATGAGGTGCCGGTTAAGTTAAGAAAAATATTATTTTGAATTAAAATTAAAAATTGTCAGCTCTAAAAATACTCAAAATTAAGAATATTAACTTTTTTCAATAAATGATGGTATTGAGTTAAAATTTCAAATTAATGCAAGATGAAAATGGGGGGGACATTAGGGTGTCCCAAAAAAAATAAAAGTATTTTGAATCGGCCGTCCAACATTCATAACTTCGTAAAAAAAATTAAAATAGATGTCATTTGAAGGTCGCTCAAAAGACCAGAAACATATTAGTTTTTTATTTATGAGTTTCATTACTTAACACAGCTGGCTTGAACGAAAAAAGGCGTTCCCCGATGCCGCCAAAAAATAAGTAGGTACTTTGACTCTTTAGACCATGTATAATCAGAATATAACATTGACAAAACCGCTCCTCATTGTCCCAGCGGACACCCTAGGGACAGAATATCACCGCGAAGTAATTTTCACCGACATCCAAACTAAAAGAATTTTAAATGTACAAGTAAAAAGCATTTCATATTAATAACTTATTGAAATGATGCTGCACACTTTCATTTGCTTGTTACTAACTTTTAGTTTAACTTTTTTTTATACAATGAAAATAAATAATTCACTTTTAATTAAAACTTATATAAAAAGTTATTCTTTTAATTTAAGTCGAATTTTATGTTTGATTCCTGTTATTTAATTCTGCACATTCACTTCACAATAACCCAATAACTATATATATATATAGAGGAGCGTTAACTCTTAAAGCAAGAGTAAATAGCTTGTCAGATAAGAACTTTTTCTCCAGATATTTCCATTTCAACTATCGATATTGACTGATTGGTAGTTTGCACTACCTTTCTCTTTTGAGTAGAATTGGGCATCTGACAATTTTTTTAAGTCCGTAGGTTTTATCAATCATTATAATTCATTAAGTTATATCTTGGAGTAAACGCTCGCACAATCTTCTAAGCATTGTTTTACCCACTTGAACTTCCCCTTTACTTTGGATACTTTCGGTTTTTTGTGTGCTTTAAGGTTGTGTCTATGCTTCACTCGTTGGATCTTCGATAATATTCCCAATTTTTTTTTTTTTTTTTGCCAAATTTCGTATTAAAATACTTTTGTATTTATCTATCAAAGTCACTACCTTCTTTTCAGGTTTTGGGCCACTTGAACCTTGTGTTGGTAAATCTTGGAGATAATAGGAATTCCCGTACTTGATAATAATATTTTATACACTACTGAAAATGATTTTTATAGTAAAAATAATTAAAAAAACACAACTGATCACGCTTTCTAATGGTATTATCCTAATACTCTTCAACAAAAAAAATATATATTTAAAAACGTGTAGTTTCTTTTTGATACAGTTTTTATGCGCGTTTTTTTTTGTACGATTTTTTCTTCGACCTGTCAAATTTTAATTGTTTGATTATGTTCAAACTTCTTTGACTTCTCAATCAAATGCCAAAATAATATGAGAAACACAATGCCGCGACGAAACGCTTGAAACACTTTATTCAAATCGGTGCAGTAGCTTCGAAGACAGGGCTAATAGAATCAATCGACGCCACCGCTTTTATCGCATATAGATAACCGGAAGGTTTGCTTTATATGTACTATATAAGAAAATGAACCTTATGAAAATGTTCAATCCAAAACAAAGATAAACCTGCTAGAGACGCCGACTAAATTCTGAAAAATTATGTTGGTGCTTAATTAGCAGTTGCAACAATTACATGAAAACCTAGGGGAAAATGTGACTAATAATAATAATCTTAAACATTTCAATTGTTACGAAGGAGGGCTAGATTTCCACCAATGATTGCTTAAAAGAAAAATTATTAACAGCTAAAGTTTTGTCCCCAAAATGACGGTTTTACCTTTTTTTGAACTAATTTTTCTAGATATATACAGACAAAATCATTCTTTCTATTCTATTCTTCTATTCAAAAATATACCATAGGACACCACGGTAAAGTACAAAAATCCAAAAACATGTAAAACTTCCAAACTATTACCTCACCGACACACAAACACTCCATAAAAAAATGCCTACCTTCAAAAAACGTGCATCATAACAGATTTATAAACAAATTTCAACCGAAAATTTAAGTAAAATAATCGACTATGGCGACATTTAGCTTCTGACAGGGTAATAGACAAATAAATGATCTTAATGTAAACAACTTTGTTCGATCATAAAGTGGTCTTTTGGTGTTTGGAGTTACTTCGCAGGGAGGATGTTTGCCTGTAATTCATAATAGCAGTAAAAGATTTAGTTAATGCTAGGAGTACTATCTGACTAATGTCCTTTAAATGTTCGTTTAGAAAAAACAAAATTTTTTTGTAGATTTTTTATAAAAAACATCTCTTTGCACGATACATAAAATGTCCGATTTCTTTAGTATTGGGTTTTTCTTCGTCTAGCCAGTTCTCCGGAAGGTCTTGTGGTTCCCGAAATAAAAAACATGTCAGAGTATGATGATGATTTTGTATAATTTTTTCCATCAAATTAAGTTTCAATTCAGTCTCCTAAAAAGTTCATTAAAATGGATTTACCACATTTAGCCATTCTTTTTTTTTCTGAGCTTTGCAAAACTTATATTTTGTGGGGAAACAATATCTATGTAGGTTAGGCCGGGTCAATTTGTTCGGGAGGCAAAAAATTGGCAAAGAGTATAGCAACAAAAAAATCTATGGAAAATTCTGAAAAACTTTTCCCAAGAAACCATGAGTCTAAAATCAATATCGAGCCGCCGTAAATTGCGTTGAAGTTTTGTATGTACTTTAAATACAATACTTTAAAATACAATAAGAAAAAGAAAAAATTCATATGTTTTTTTACTTGTTTCATATAAAATTATTCAAAGTACATATTTGAATTTTTTGTTTTTTTTTTATTGAATTTTAAAGTACTACATACAAAACTTCAACGCAATTTTCGGCGGCTCGATATTGATTTTTGTCCCATGGTTTCTTGGGCAAAGTTTCTTAGTTTCTTTCGTAGATGGTTTTGTTGCTATACTCTTTGCCGCAAAAAAATTTGACCCGGCCTTATGTAGGTAGTAAGTGTTTGTCGCCGTTCAAGGAAGAAACAGATGATTTTTTTTTTAATCATTTTATTTACAATTTATCAACAAATGTGAAATCCAAACTTTGTTTAGGAAAAATCAACCATTAAAACAGACTGCCCAATTCTTAAATTCTTTGGTCAATTGCTAATTTTCTCGAGGTTGTGAAGATTCCACAGTAAGCTAGTCAACAAGATAACTGAGCAAACGTAATTGATTTCTATAGATTATACTAAAGATTTTTTACTTAAAAAAAATATGGGTAAAATTTACGCGTCTAGCGATTCCTTTGTGATCTATATATGTACAGAAATTTTAGATTGCGAAAAGGATTTTCCATCTTATGTAACTCCCAACTATTTTACTTAAATTAAATTGATGACTTACTTGATCCGCTTTCCGTGCGCGCTTTTCTAGCTCTATTCTCTTTTCCATTTCCTTTTGTGTGCTGTTCTTGCTTCCTCTTTGAGTGTCTTCCTAAGGACGACAAAAGATGCGACTTTTTTCCAAAAATGCAAAATAAACACCGAATATGAACTTGGGCGATTCTTTTGTTTTCCCCAAGATATCGGTAGGGCCTTTATTTGTCGCTGCTAAAATTAACAAGGTGGGTGATGCCAATGCAGATGGTGTTAGTGGTGGCTTACAGGTCGCTCGCTGTTGCAAGTTCACTTTATTCGCTGTGGTTTTTTGTTTTTTTCAATTTTGCAATAGTTGAATAGTACATGAAAAATAAGAGAAAAACACAATTTAAATCTTCATAAGGTTGTTTTCGTTGCGTTTAATTTCAGCGCAATTTCTCCATGGTCACGCCGCACAATAAATTTGTTGCTGCTGGTGCACTGGTAACACTCCTCACCTGTTTAAATGTTGTTTTTTGGCTGATTTTCTTTGCAGCTTTTATAAAATTGGAAATTTTTCTTTTTTTTTTAAGAAAATTATGAAGTTAACTTTTTTTTGATGGTATTCAAATCTAAAACACGCTCGTCGGTTTTTCTGCGTTTTTTGTCTTTTTACTTCTGCTTGTCTTTTTCGTTTCGTTTTCAACCGTTCTCTTAAAGCTACGGATTTTCACGTTTCGTTTTGTTTTTGGCATTGAAACACGATTTTCGCTTCACACGATTTTCTTCGTTAATAAGATCGAAACAAAAAATTTCGTTAACATCGAAGCAGTGCAACTATACGAACTCGAAGAGTGTAAATATATTATGCCGCCTCGAAAAGACGGTTACAGCGAAAGTTTTAATTGGAGAAAAAGAGATGCAACTATCGCTTCGACTCTTGTAAAGATTTTAATTGCGTTCCTTAACCCAGATAGCGCCGAAACTTAACAAAATTAGTATCAGAAGAAAAGTAAATCCTGATGCTTAAATCTTGTCCAACAGCGAACACCTGTATGAAAAGCATCTTCGATTTCGTTTCTATTACATAATTTCAATGGTAGCTAATTGTTGAAAGGATTGTCTTTGGAGCATGACTTGTTTTCTATTAAAAAAAAAAAATTTAAAAACCATTTAACAGCAAAGAAGGCTCCATAGTGCGAACTCACGCGACAGGTACGGGTACGTCAAATTTGTAGGCAAACGGGGGAAATGAAAGCACCACTTCCCTCCGATTGCCTAGAAATTTGACGTGCCCGTCGTGTGAATTGGCACATAACAGCAGCTCCGTTCAACATTCTTGGTTTGTTGTGAGATTTAATTAATTTAATTTTTTTAATTTTTCCGCACCCCTCGAATTTTTTTGGCAGCTATGACTTTTTCGAAATTCTTTACGTAAAATTTGGTTATTTTTGTTCGAAAGGAAAATAATCAAAGCTACTATAAAGCACATCAATTTTTAAATCTTTATTTGTAATATTAGCTGTATTTTAGATGACATTTTTAATTTTTCAGTAATTTAGCACTTTCTGAGAAACGTATGGGAAAGCAACAACTTAAGTGCTTAATTTAAAACTGAAAAATTTCCGGGTTAAATTTTTAAGGACAGAGTATATCCATGAATGTTGCCGTTTGACACTGAATCTGAATCGATTTTTAACATAGTGGCCATTCATTTTTACATTGGTATATGGAGTTTTGGTCAAACGGTGGGTAGCGGTAGGTAGCGAGGTGGAAACGAAAAGCAAAACAAAAGAAAAATGATTAAAACAAAACAAGAAGAAGAAGATAGCACACAAAGACTTAATTTTTAAAATAATTTTTTAATTATTATTGTTCTTTAGAGCCTTTAGAACACCTGTAAATTTAAAAATTTTTAGTTTGAATCACAAGCTGCAAAATAAATTAAATATTGTAGTAAATAAAGAAAACATGTCTTCACAATACTGTAAATATAAAAAGTTTAAAAAAAATACACGGATAGACTTCAGCGGTTTTTTTTTTTTGAATTTTGTATGTAGCCATATGGCAACAATTGTGTTTAATGGTGCAAAAAGTTACCATTTTTCCGCGGTTTGCAGAAATAATCCTCTCAATATTGCGTTTTAAATAATTGCTTTGTTTAGGTGGTAGGCGTGTCCATTAACCAATTTTACTAAAACTTAATCTCTGCCCCTTTTTTGACAACGTCGCCACAAAATTTCATAGAGCTATCTTGATGCGTTTTCCCGTAATCGTGATTTCTACAGACGGACATGTGGTCAGACATACAGATAGATGGACATATATATAGGCAGACCGACCTAGCTATATCGACTCATGAAGTGACGCTGATTTAAAATAAATATAAATATATACTTATCTATACCTGCCACGCCTCCAGCGTAACGCCTGCAAACAGGAGTATACCTCGGGTGTAGTGTACAAAAATGAGTATTTATGCTTATATTCTGCACTAAATAAATTTTTTGTTTTGTTCGTTTTAAAATTAGTTCATGTAATTCTCATTATCGTAATATATTTTAAACCAAAATAGAATGAAAAATAAAAATTTATAAAATTATGTTTTCATATGGCCACATTCTAAAAGTCGTACTTAGAAAAATGTTTTGTTGAAAACTTTTAATTGATTATGCATTATATGACCATAACAAACAAAACAACACAAAATTGGTTTTTACGACTGTAAATTTAAGCAAGCAAACATACCCTTAATAATAGCTATATCTGCGTATTTTTCATTTAAGGGTCGTGGCATTGGGCAACGCAACTAAAATTTTATTTTACGTTACCAGCCCCCAATTATTTTCATATAAATTTTGGCGATAATCATTTAGGAAATATCGCCAAAGTTTTGATATTTTTCGTGAAAAATTTGGGCGTTATTTCCTAAATGATTATCGCAAAAATTTATATGAAAATAATTGGGCGCTGGCAACGTAACACACTACATTTTTAGAAGGTTTGGGCGTTATTTCATTTTGGGCGTTATTTCATACTGCCTTCTTGCGCCAAACAGTTGTTCGATGCATTTGAAATAAAAATCAACTTTTTCTCAAAAAAAAAAAAAAAAAACGGTTTCGGCGCTATCTGGGTTATGGAACGCAATTAAAATTCTTTAGAAGAGTCGAAAAGATAGTTGCATCTCTTTTTCTCCTATTCTCTGTTATAGTGAAGTCACACGAAGGGCACGGGCACTTCGAGTTTGTTGGTGCGAACTCACACGACGGGCACGTCAAATTTCTAAGCAAGCGGAGGGAAGTGGTACTTTCATTTCCCTCCGTTTGCCTACAAATTTGACGTGCCCTACGTGCTCGTGCCCTTCGTGTGACTTCACGCAGAAATGAAAAGCTTCCTATCCTTTCCGTTCGCCAACAAACTCAAAGTGCCCCATCTGCAGGTGCCCTACGTGTGACTTCATTAATAATAAAATTTTCGTGACGCGAGTATGTTCAGTAAGGAAGTACAAGAATTGCTACAGTACCTGTTTACACATACGACTAACAGAGAATTGATCGCATCATGTAAAAGAAGATTTAAAATGGGATTCACGGTGAGTTGCGGCCTAATCTCATTTTAAATAAAACAGATTTTTATTTTGACAATAGGGGTGGCTTATAGCTCTTAATTAGCGCTATAATTGATTGGTGCTAAGTTTGATTTTGGGCAGTTTTTCGTTTTTAAGATAATTGCAAAAAACAAAGGCAGTCGCACGGAACAAAAGTGGTTTTCGCGTAGAACAATTCAAACAACGATTTCAGAAATACCTCAGGAAATAGCCGTGTTTCTTTTGACGCGTTTATATAATTAATTATGTGGACAAAAAAAAAAAAAAAACGTGCATCTACAATTATATACAACAGCCGAAAGTTTGACAGCACTAAAGAAAATTTGACGGAATTAAAAAATATCATAAAAAATTCAACCCGCCTTTGTTGGGTAGCACTGGCTTTTATTCATAATTATGTAAGCGAAGTTTGCTATCGCCAACTATCGATTCAAAAGAAACACGGCTAATATTTCAATGTGACTAATTTAAGAACGTTGCAAGCGCGTTATGCATTCGTGTATGTCTTTTAGAATTGATTTTTGGTTTTAACCAAAAAAGATTTATTTTTTTTTTTTATTTAATTTTAATCAGGGTCGCACTGAACATTTTTTTCCGCTATACAAATTTTAAATTGAAAATCTTGCAAAAAACCAGGATTTCCCAGTGTACCTTATCTTGTTAAGGTGACGAGGCATCTCCAATTTTTCCAAACTATGTTATTTGTCTCGATCCATTTTAAATGTGTACCAAATCTTATATATGATGATTTTTTCTTTTAGGGGCGTGTTATCGCCCATTTCCCAGTGAACATTATTTATTCCGACGTTCTGTACACATGTTTTCAGAGATATGATCAACTGATTCTTGTGGGGGCGCGATACCTCCATTGTTTCCAATACACATTATTTGTTTTGGTGCTTTTAACATATGTAATAATCTCATCCATGTACGTTAAATAGTTTCAGAGATATGATGATTTAATTTTTTGGCTCACGGTTTACTTTTCTGTGGAAATGCCAATATTCAATTTTATTATTGAACTTTATCACTCGACTTTTACCTCAGCCACCTGGCATATCTAAATAATTCAAAATTTTGATGAATTTGCGTATCAATCGAGTTGCTGATTTGTTGATACGAATGAACGAAGTAAAGTTATCTTAGAATCGCTTTTATTTGTCTCGGATCGTGGATATTTTAGTCGATACGCCGAATTTTGTGTGTGCCAGTCAAATTCTCAGGTCCCTGGCAAGTTTTTTTGCTAAAAATATATTTCGTAGAAAATTTTTATTACATTTATTTACAGGTTTTAAATCCATAGCATTTTAATGTTAAAATCCATAGTTTCGTCATTGAGCGCTGTATTGACGATTTATTGACTGAAAAAGTGAAAAAACCTCAGTTTCCTGGAAACTTAAAGATCTAATATTTGTTATTTAGTAGTAAAACTAATTGGGTTTGTTAAAAGTAGCGCCTAATAATATTATTTGCTTAGGTACTCACTGAGGGTGTGCAAAGAGCTGTTCGAACCTGCTCGAGAAATCCGTCATTGCATCGAACATAAAACAAGCTGATCGAGCTTTCGAGCAGCACGTTTGTTCGAATGTTCGAATGTTCGTAGCTTGCAACTTGTTTGCCAACTGCTTCGCTCTTGTTATAAGTTATTGCACAGGCTACTGTGTACGCAACGTTACAGCCAACACATTGGCTTGCTTGTATCATACAAGTTGTGTGCAGGTCCGGATTTAAGCTTATTGTTGGCTTTGGTTAGATAAAATGTTCAAGTAATTTTTGTGTAAACGATCCCAATGTGCACAAAAACGGATGAGGATCCGTTTCGAATCCATTACGAGTTCATAAAGGTATAAAAAACGTAATCCGCGGTAACGGATCCATTTCGAACCCGTAACGTACATCAAAAACGAATTCAAAACGCTTTGTTTAGATAAAAAAAAAAAAACATTTTGAAGCGCTTATTAGCGAATAAAAAAAAATTAAGTTCCGCAGTGCGGGCCCGTTTCGAATCCGAAACTTATGTAAAAACGAATTCAAAACGGATTTGCTTTTAAATATGTTAATGCTGTATATTTACAGAAAAAAAAACCGTTTTGATGCGTCTATTAGCAATTAAAAAATAATAAAAAGAAAAAAAAGGGAGAAAAATAATGGGTAAAAATCCACCTCTGGTAGGATTCGAACCTGGGCAAATCCGTTTCGATTCCGTAAATACTTCAAATACGAACTCAAAACGGATTTGCTTTATTTAATTTTTATGATAAAAAAAATATTTTTGATTTGTTTTTTTTTTTCTTTTTATTTTATTGCGTATGATTTTTTGTAAACTTTTCAAACTCTGTTTGAGAAAATGTTTTTAATTCCAAATTTGAGTATATAACATTTTTTATCAAAAGAAGGGAAAAAAAACAACACAGAATACTTATAAAAAAACAACAGAAATTTAATATACAAACTTTAAATCTCAACATCAAATAAGTCTACATCAGTTAAGCAAACATCATATCGGCCAATAGCCTAGTTGTCTAACGTCTCGTGTATGAAAGAGTAATACCCCGGGAGCCAGAGTTCGACTCCCGGCCGGGCTAGTAATTTTTTTTTTTTTTTGTTATTTTGTTTTTTTTAATTAAAAATAAGCGCTTCACCCTGTTTTCTTTTTTTTTTTATAAGCAGCATTAACATTATTAAAAGCGAATCCGTTTTGAATTCGTTTTTGATGTACGTTACAGGTTCGAAACGGATCCATAAAAGAAGAAAAAACGATTCGTTTTTTTTTTAGGAATCCTTCCCGCAAACGGATCAGTAACGGATACGTAACGGATTCCGTAACGGATAAAAAGAACGAAAATATGAACCCGTTACGGATCCGAAACGAGTCCGTTTGGCACACTGGGATGTTTCTGCTGAAAATAGTTTATTGACTGTTTTTTCTGTTTTTATGCTTGTTCTAATATAAGTACCAACGCACTTTTTTCAAATTCCTGAACTTATTCTAATTCCTATTCATCATTTTCATTTGCAAAGCTATGGCAACTCTAACATGACATCATGAAATACCCAAAATTCATACTAAGAGCAATTTGGGTAGTTCCCAATCAACAATTTTATAACCTTTTCAATATTTAAGCTTGGGAAAAGTTAATTTTCAAATGTTTTCATAACCTATTTTCAAACGTTTGGAAAATATTATTTTTTTATTATTTTTAAAATTGATTTGCAAAGTTAAAATCAACAATTGGAAAATTATTTATTTTCAAACGTTTCAATAACCGTTTTCCAAACATTCGAAAAATTTTTTATTTTATTTTTTCAATGACTTATCGAGCTAAGTAAATCACAAGGCATTTGAATCATAACTGGCATGTTAGGTCAGTTGATAAGATTGTCGACTCATAACTTAGAGGTCATAGGTTCGATTCTCAGCAAACATAAACTTTTTTTATTTTTAATTAAAAATAAAAATGTTTGGAAAACATTGTTTTATGAACATAATAAAAACTAACAAAATGTTAATTGAAAAGTTAAAAAAACAATTTAAAAATATTGAATAAAAAAATCTGGAAAATATTGTATAAAAACATTTATAAAAAGCTTGCTCCAAATGATTTTCACAAGCTTGCTATGAAGGGTCCAGTTTCGGTTATTAAATAATTAGAATTCAAGAATTTCCAAACACTTTGCAAGTTAATTTCCAAACGAAATGTTTGCTTCAATAAGCGTATAATAAGTTATTTTCCAAACGTTTTTGTTTGTTGGGTTTTTGGCCATATTTTTCCAAAAGGATATGCTTATAAACCATCTATACCAATTGAAACTTGTTAAGATGGCATAAATCCAATTCCTGCCGCTATAGCCGTTTTATAAGATTTCGTGATGTCATCTTAAGTGGCCATAACTTTGCTAAGAAAAATTTTTTGATGACCATTCATCACTTTTTTGGAAAGGAGAAGAGTAAGATATTCTAGTGCATTTTACGGAATAGAGCAGAAAAAATCCTTGTGTCCTGCTACCAGGGGCGTGGAGAGAAAATCCGGGCCCGGGGGTAATCATATACCGTGCTCCCACCATTACTAGATTTTTTTTTTTATTCGAGACTATCACATCGTCGAGCGAATAATTTCTTTCCGTAAACGCAAGGATGCTCGCGAGATATATGTATGAAATGTGTAAAGTTGTGATTTTGTTTGCTTTCCGCTCGTATTCATAAAATAAAGGTCAAAAAATAGGGTAATTTTTTTAACTACCCATGACTTCGAAACTGTTGGTTTTTTCGAAGATGTCTTTAGGTCAACCTTTGTAGAGAATATCTATGTAGGTCAACATTATCTTCTTAGAAGATTTCGGTCTAAAAATTAAACTTGTTGCTGTTTTGATACAAAAATAGTAATTTTTTAAGAAAATGTTCATGCCTAGAAAAAGATTTTTTGTAAATATCAAAGGGCGGAATATTTGTTCTGGAAATCCTATATTGTAGGAAATTAAATGTAAATTAATGAAAAAGAAAAAATTAATTCAAAACATTAATTCTTAATGTATAGAGCTGGACTCGAAATTGGAAAAATGCAGTATCTTAATTTTTTCTACTTTATTGGAAGCAAGAAATTGTTTTGCTAGTTTTATATGATATGGTCTTGTATGATTTTCCTTTAAATCTTACAAGACTACTTCAGAGCACATTTTAACACATTGACTGCCAGACCAAATTTTGTATTTTCATGTTTTATATGAAATAACGGTCATTGTTAGGTGTTGAGTTGCGTTTCTACAACTTTTGGAAGTGCTAGAAAAGATTTAGTCTTGGCTATTGAATATCATAGCCACGGCACCCTATGTAAAGATAGACGTCTATCTGTTTGCCAAGTGCCGTAGCTATTATTTTCAATAGCCAGGAAGAAGAAAGAAGTGTTATAAAGTTAGCAGTACTGTATATAAATATATATGGGACGTTTCACGTCAACCGACCACCTCCGTCGCGAGAATTTGTGCAGACGGAAAATAAAGTTTTGGATCCCAAAATTTTCGTTTTTTTCAAAGCTTTTGAAAGCCCAGTAGCGCTTTTAAAAATTTCAATATGAAAACGTTGTAAAACGCGCCGAAAGGGGTCGTAAAATAAATTTTTTTTTTAATATTTTGGCGTAAATTGCATCACCCGGGAATTTGGGGGTCGTTGATCACGAATCTGAAGCCAAAATTTGAGAATTCTTAAATCCAAGATGGCGAATGCACACATTGTGGGAAAATCCTAATTTTGAGCAAGTCGAAAAAATAAAGCTAGAGTTGTTCAAATTCATCCAAACTTACACATATAGCTTGGAAATACTTATTAAGGTATCATGCCTGCATAGTTTGAGAAGCCTACCGTTATTTTTTTGACTTTTAGCTATTAGAATTTTCCCACACTGAAATAGTTTTTATTATTTTTCAAAATAAATGGCTACAAAATCTAAACAAACCAAAAACTCCTCAAACCAAGTTCACTTAGCACTAAGAGTGGTAATAAGCTTTTCGTTTTGTATTGAATTTTGTTTCTAGAGGCTGTGCATTTTTCATGACAAGGCAAAATAACAAAAAACTACTGGCTATGGAAATCCATAGCCACAAGCCTGAATGAAACTGTACTGGCTATTGAAATCAATAGCCATGGCAGCCAATGTGTTAACACCTTTTTGGAGTTCACTTGATTTGCATTTTTTCCTGGGTGGCGAGCTCGACAATCGAAATTTTCGACAGTCTGTGCTGGAGCGGCCTTAAAAAAATCGAAAACAAAAGCTATTTTCGTGATCAGCGACCTGAAATTAGTTTAGAAGATATGACAAGCAATCAAGTCAAAAATTAAGAAAAAACTAGTAAGGGTGTAACCTTTGGCCTGGCCAAACATTAAATACCCTACACTGCAGTATTTTGAAAATTTTGCTTCTATGGGTGGTGCCACGCCCTTTTGTCTGAGTTCACCTGGTTTTTGCTCAGAGCGTGCATTTAAAGTCTTTAGTAATTGAGTGAAATTTAGTTGGATTATCCCAAAAAACTCTTTCAGTATAGCGTTTTGAAGCTTTTGCTTATATGGCAGGTGCCACGCCCTCTTGTCCGATTTCACCCAGTTTTTGCTCAGAGCTTGCGCTAGTAATTCGTAGTATTTAGTTGTATTTTGGTTGAATTGTCGTGAAAAATACTCCTAAAGTTGTATTTTGAATATAGTTTTTGTATGGGCGGTAGGCGTGTCCGTCGACCGATTTCGCTCATTTTCAATCCCGCGAGCTAACTTTTACGACAAAGCCAATGTACCAAATTTCATTGAATTATCTTGGTTAGTTTTTGCGTAAAAAAAATATTTCCACGCACAGCCAGCCACCCAGCCAGACAGACGGACATAGCTATATCGACTCAGGAGGTGACGCTGATCAAGAATATACATACTTTTCTATATCTGCCACGCCTCCTTCTCTGCGTTACAAACGGAAGGACAAAGTGAATATACCCTGGGTGTAGGGTATAAAAAAAAAACACTAAAAAATTATATTTTTTTAGGCTCCATAATCTTAAAATTTTATATATTTAAATAATTGTTTTTTTAATTAATCTACTTTTAATTCCCTTCAACATAAGATTTTCCGGACAAATATTCCGGTCTTTGAAAATTGCAAAAAACCAATTTCTAGAAAAAAAACTTTTCTTAAAAAATTGCTATTTTTCTACAACAAATTTCATTTTCTTTCTAAGATAATGTTGGCCTAGTAACTCTCCACAAAAGTTTATTTAAGAATGTTTCTGAAAAGGTCAGTAGTTTCGAAGTTACGGCGAAAGTTAAAGCGGATTGCCATTTTTAAGTCTTATTTTAAATTTTTTTTGAAACCTTATCGTTTTGGCCTCATAATGCCAATTTTACATAGAAATCGCCTTTTTAAGTTTAAGATGGAATAAGAAAGCAATAACCGATAAATTTTTTAGTTTTTTTTTCTTAAAATTAATATTTTACTAAAGGCAGGGTTCGGTACCTTCCAGTTTTAAAGTTATGAAACGTGTAAAAGGATATTAATTTTATGAATTTTATTTTTTTATAATTGAGCGTAAAGAGGGCTCGGGTTTTTTTCTTGGCCCGCGGGGCTCTACTTTCCAGTGACGGACTCCGCCTTTCTAACCTAACCACAAAAGGCTTAAGATTAGAGGCCCGTGAAGGTCCGTAAATCACAAGCAAGCTTAGAAGCATAAACTTGGAAAAAATTCTGGAAAATAATGTATATGTGTAGTCGGGTTTGCCGATTTGAAAACTGATCTCGGCTACCCCCTATGTGAAAGTTCATTCAATTCTATGAATATTTGCCCAAGGAACCATACCTCTACGTTCAACTTTAGTTCGGCGCATTTTCGATTGAAAATTTTGCCTTGCGTTTAATATTTATTTTTATGCTTAATATTCAAAATTCTTATAGAGACAAAATTAATATTATAATATGTTTTGGCTGGTATTCTGTCAGTAATCAATAAAACTGGGTTCTGTTTTTACGAAAAGTTTACTTGATAGCGTGGAATTGATTATATTTATTTCAAGAAACTATATCGGTCATATAACCGATTTCAAAATAAACGAGTCATATTTTTACACGAATTTTTTCAATCGAAACACCAACCCAAGTATTTTTGGAGGCTAGGATGCCGAATCTGACACTCATTTTTTTCAAGGGCAACATCTAGTGGCAGTTTTAGGAAATAAATTAGCCGCTTTTTTTTAATTTTACAGAACAATATACCAAAAATCCATGTAAAAATATGAATCGTTTATAATAGATCAGTTATTTGACCGAGATAATTTTTTGGAATAAATATAATCAATTTCACGCTATCAAGCAAACTTTTCGTGAAAACAGAACCCAATTTTCTATAAGAATTTTGAAAATTAAGCATAAAAATAAATATTAAGCGCAAGGTAAAATTTTCAATCACAAATGCGCCGAACTAAATTTGAACGTAGAGGTATGGTTCATTGGGCAAATTACCATAGAATTGAATGAACTTACAGCCTATGTTGGTGTTTTGTTTGAAAAAAATCATCCAAAAATATGAATCGTTTATTTGGAAAGTCGGTCATAATAATCGGCTATTTGACCCATATCACTTTTTTAAATACATAGCATCAATTTCACACTATCAAGTGAACTTTTTATGTAGACAGAACTCAATTTAATTGAATACTGACAGAATACCAGCTAAATCATGTAATGACATTACTTTTGTCTTTATAAAAATTTTTAAAATTTAGTATGAAAATAAAAAAATATTAATGAAAGGTAAAATTTTCGATCAAAAATGCGCCGGACTAAAGTTGAACGCATAGGTATAGTTCCTTGGGCAAATATTCATAGAATTGAATGAACTTTCACATAGGGGTATAGCCGAGGTCGATAAAATTTCGTCCATACAATTTGGCCCACCCTAATGTGTAGTTCTTAGAATGAAAATAAAGTAAGTTAAGTCAAACAAAAAAAACTTATTAGCTTTGACCAAAAAGCTTAAGTAATGTAGTGTTGCAACACATATATCCGTATCTATATCACTAGTGTATTAAACATGTAATCATTGTTCTTATCTTTCCTAATGGGTAATCACATTATGTACCTATGTACCTGCATTGTGTTTACTATTGGTAGAATCCACGCACATAATAAATTCTGCAAATTTACAAAGTTCAACGACACTTGCAAGGTCGCGCAATGCATCAAATAAGATCAGCGAATAGCAATAACAAAAACAAGTGTCACTGCGCATGCGTTGGAAAAATGTTGAAAACATAAACAAAGAAGTAAGTGTGGATCATGTAGAACATGCGTTCCACAAGCAAAGCTTAAAACGAGAGAAAGGGAGATAAAAACAATGAACACATTTTTTATGCATAGATTTAGGATTTAGGGAAATTGTATTTGTATTTAGTTGTAATACTATTTGTTATTATTTTTAAGGTATTATGATAGTTGTATTTGTATCTAATGTTAAGGAAATAATATATAAGACGAATTTTAAAATAAAGGAGATCACTTCTGTTTAAGCAGCCGAAACTCAAAATTGGCATTTTAAATTAAACAGGAAAAAGACAACTGGGTAGTAATTCGCTTGTGGCATTCTGTGCTGGCGTACGAAACCCCTAGGGAATCCCTCCAATTTATATTACAGTAAGCAGACAGTGTTTAATCTTTGTTTTTTCTCCTTTGAAAAAAAAAAAAAAAAAAAAATAATAATTGTGTTCATGCCGGGCCTCTAAAATCTATTTTTCAAACTTGCAAAAAACTACTACAAATTTTATTAATTTCTGCTTAAGTCCAGTCCCTCCAAAAAACTTCGGGCCCCGGGGGAATCCCCCCCTTACCCCACCTCTCCTCAGGCCTGCTTGCAACTTAATTTGAAAAACAGCAAAAACTCGTTTTTTGCACTTTTAGGTCAGGATACCTTGAAATCCTGAAAAGGTAGAGGGATTCCATGGCCAGTTTTGCAATCAGCACAACGAAATCTATTGGAATCGTTTTTTTAACTAGGAAAAACTCACGTTCCAGTTTTGTACGCAAATCAGTTAAAGTGGTGCAAAACTGTCAAAATGTTTTTGAAATGGTTTTTTGTTCATTATTTATTTATGGTGTGTAGTTCGGTAAAATTGTTTACATATTTGAATAAAGGAAAGGTAAAGCTTTCGTTTGGTTCATATTTGTTGTTGGTCATGTAATCAGAATGGACGCTATAGCAGTACTAAGTCGAAAATAACAAACATGTTGTTAGTTTTGCTGTATGTAAAAGAAGTCTTCGTTAATACGTACATACATACTTCCCAATGGGGAATGGAGCGCATCAATAGCGCTTCTGAAGCGCTCTTAAGCAGCAGTGAAGCGCATCTCTCTCGTTGCCAAAAGCGCTGAAATTAACATTGGCATGTCATTGGAGCGAAGCGCTTCGCTC